>JAECUM010000601.1:0-252500 GCA_016617855.1 Megalonaias nervosa
AAATATATTTTCTATTAAATAAAATGTAAGAACTGGATACCTTCAGTTGTTTTCATTATCACAAATGCAATAACAAGGTAACAAGACCTGCTATGTGTCTTGTATGTGAAAATGGTGAACCATAATGTATATTTGCATATAGTTTCATCATCATATTTGTTGAAGCTAAGAAAACTATATATCAGATATATAAAACACACTAGACAGAAAATGTTTTGCTGTACATGACACTTTGTCTAGCTATGATACATATCTGGGTTAAATATCAGCAAAAAGACATATGAACAGACAAAACAACACTGCAGAATAATCAGACAGACTCTGGATACCACAATGACAACATCATCCTTCCAGCTATTTTTAATACTAATGAGAAATACTGGATTGCAATGGGAACAAAAAATGAATGAACAATATGCACAGTGAGGTCATCAGAATCAAAGTAATCATATTTAAACAAATTAACTGGAATTTTAACAAGCTGAATTACATTCTATACCTTAACTTTGTGCCTTACATCATTTCATTATTTCAAGGACCATTTATCAAGCACAATGTTGATATCTTCCAAGGAGTCAGGATAATCAGTCTTTGGTTGTATCAACAACCCATTCACGTTTTTACTATGCAACAGAAGTTAGAAGCATTGTAAGAAGCTGCTCTAGTGTACCAGTCAGTCATACCATGTAGGGCATCACCCCTGATATATACTGGTGGAGGGTCCATGCACTGCCTGAACAATCACTGATCTATAGCATAACCTATCAGCAATCAACAAGACAAGTTTTCAAGAATATCTCTCATACCAGACAGCCCATATTGATAAAACTGCTGAGATTTGATTCTAATTGTGTTAATCATAAAAAATTTACTCTGCTGCTTTCTCCTTACAGATGTATATACAGATAAAATCAAGCAGTTTTGATTTTCAAAATGTGTTGACCATTCCAGTAGATTGATGAGTTATGGAAGCAGAGATATGCCCGATACGTTTGAACTAAGTGTAAGTTTTCTATTAACAAAATGACAAATAAATTTTGTTGGTCAGAAACTTTAATAACAAACTAAACTACTTGGTTCTGTCTGGAAATGGGACCCCGAGTGGTCTAAAGTGCTCACTGTTATGGATCACTGCCATCTCATCTCTGTCTGTGTGGGTTCGAGTCTCGGACTCGACCAATGTGGGAATGTGAGAAAGCTTGCCAGTAGCTTCTCGTGGGTTGGTGGTTCTTTCTGCAATTTTCCCAGGTTCTTTCTCCACCAATGATACTGGCCGCTATGTATTGTTAAGTGTAGGCTCGTACAATGATAACAAGAGAAAAGAGTGAAGTCAACAAGCTTTGTATACTTTAACAAAATAATTTATTTCCCTAGAAAATAATGTAAAAATTGGAAATAGGACTTACGGTTTGTGAATATAATCCAAAATTTAATCATAAGATTGAAAAATACAAGTCCTGTCACTAAACAGTTCTAATAAAATCCAAGTTTGAATCTCGATGAAATTCCGATATGGAGATGATGATGTCAGAAGAGTGGTGGTAACAGATCCTCGATTGAATCACAGTTTATGTTTCCGTATAACCCCAGAATAAATTTCCACTGAATTTCTTTCTCCCAGAATTTTTTTTATAAAAAAGTACACTTGTTTGGTTTTCTAGAGAATAAATTATTAAATTCCTAAAACAAATGAACTTCAAAAACAATCCGGCTTGAACAATTGAAACCTCTCAAGCCCTCAAGGTTTAAAATACAACTGAATAAATTTAATACCAATTGACTGTTTTAAGCCTTGATTTTAGGTCACATTGTACTCCACGTGATAGGCTGTGATTTACTAATTTGAACATCGCAATGAAACAAAATGCCATTTGTCACATATGCAAGAATAGCCCAATCTAAGTACCAAATTCTTACACTGAAAATATATAAAATAGAAAGGCTGTTTACAATCCAGTTAATACATGGGCCGAAATGACCTTGGAAATAGCCAATCGTTATCACTTGATGTTTACAAAACCGCGCACCAGGGTGAATTAAAAATAATGCTAATGTAACACCTTTTGTGTTCTATACAAACAGAACTTACTTGAAAAAATATTGAATTCCCTGAAAATAATCATTACAATAAAATGCAATGAAAAAAAATAAAATAAAAAAAAGAATTTTAAAACTAACACACAAGCAGTTTAATTACATGTACATAACAGTATAGCCTATGTTCTGCTGAAAAAGGGCATTAAACCCTACAACAATAACAACAACAACAACAACTGTCTGGATATACTTCCATGAGGAAAAAGGCATCATGTAACTAAAGTATGACCAAAGCAATTAGACAATGGAACATGTATGCAGCAGAAATTATTTAGGAAATGTGTGTGTATGTGTGTGTGCTTTGAATTTTTAATGTAGCTTTAAAAACTTTTCAGTCACATCGCTATGATGTCTGCAGTGAGACAGTTGATAGCAATGTCTAGCACTGGGGCATCATGCTACATACATATAGCATCTTGTCCCACCCTGTCACACAGCACTAGCCTTAGCAAACGTGTGGCCCGATTTGGATCATTTTGTCAGGGCCCCCTGTGAACAAGGCATTTGAAAATAAACTTTCAAACAAGTTTTATATGATATTGAACTTAAAATCGGTCCAACCATCCTAAGACCGGCCCTGCAATCACATTATCCTGACACCAGGCCAACCATTGCTAGCACTAACTTCTTAATGCTGAGTGCTAAGCGAGGCAGCTACTAGTACCATTTTTAAAAGTCTTTGGTATGACTCGGCCGGTGTTCGAACCCACGATCTCCCGCATCCAAGGCAGATGTTCTAACCACTAGGCCACTGGCACGGTTTGTTCAGAAAGTAAGACAATGACCACCCCATATCCCACTATACATATCAGGGGTGACATCTTACATAGTAGGACTAGGGTACCAGTGTTATGTTGCTCAGTTAGCAACATTAATACTATAGTAGTCCATTATTCAAGCATTAATTTCTAATTTCTAAAACAGCAATGCAGCCAGTGCCTCCAAAATTTAATTCTTTACTGACCACTTAACGGGGCCTTCAATGGGACAACTACTTAATTCATGAACATCATTTAAAATTCAAATAAAGCTAGTCATAATAATAATTAAATACTGCATGAGTAATAAAAACTATGCACTATTAATTTAATTCAACAGAAAATATGGATAAGGAATCTCAAGGTAGAAACAACCATGTTGTTGTTTTGACAAGGTATGCCCTCCTTGCAAACAGAGGCAGTGTACTCAGTAGATTTCCAAGCTAAAGAGTTATTTGTCAGTTAATTCCAAATTCTCATGGGCATTTTATAATATGTTTCTTCTCAAAGGCTATAATTTAAATCATTCCTAACACTATGCTGTATATGTTTTGATGTTGCAGCTATATTAATGTGCTTTATACATGAAAAATCATGGTCTGAAAAACAGCAGATACTATAACAGTATCATCCTACTCCATTTTGATGATGCACCGTTTTGACCCCACGTCATAAACTCTCAATTCTCAAGAGAATGAATCTCTCAACGACAAAAATATTACTTGCCATAAAAATCCATTTCACTAATTATCCTGTTTTGAATCAGTGCAGTTCTCATCAAAGTCCTTAGTAACTATTTCGATGAGGCAAACCAACCTCTGCCTAAAACAGTCAGCTACTAAACATGTGATGGCAATGTGACAGACAGTGGACACCTACATCAGTAACACTGTTTAGAATACTGTAATGAATTCTCAAGTTTCATGCGGAGCTGTTGTAACCGATTTTTTTCAGGTGGTTCCTTGTTACTGTAATATGTGCATATTTACAAGAAACAAATACTTTTATGATACATTTCATAGTTGTATTGGCATCCTTTACATTTGTTTTAGGGGCCCTGAGTGGCCGAGTGGTCTAATGTGCTCACCATTCCGGATCACTTCAGTTTCACCTCCGTCCGCGTGGGTTCGAGTCTCAGGCTCGGCTAATGTCAATATGTGAAAAAGCTTGCCAGTAGCTTCTCTTGGGTCGGTGGTTCTTCCCAGGGTTTTCCAGGGTTCTTCCTCCACCAGTTATACTGGCCACCATTTATAGCCTATCTTGTGCTGAAAAATGGCGTTAAACCCTACAACAACAACATTTGTTATATATCAAAGTTCTATGATCTTGGATGATGATAAAAGGAATTTTACTTTAAAAACAGATTTTCAACAATCCTTTAACAGAATCTTGATATTTAACTTAATCTGACCTATATAATTTAGTTCTTTTGAAGATAAAGGTAAGAATGATAATAAATTGAAATTAAAATCTTTTCCTGTAACTTTGTCTTTGTCTACAGTTATCTGCACTTTTCAAGAAATGAGTTATGATGGATGCATATGCACATTGGTCATTAATTTTTTAAAAATGGGTCATAAGCTAAATCTGATAAGGTATATTTTTTACTAACAAGTATGTGATTTTATTATAATACCATAATTTTCCCCAAATTTTATTAATTTTGCTTTCGAGACAAAAATCTCTACCCCAATCAAAATCATCATAGATATAAGAAAACCTCTAGCAATGCTAAAGTGAGTTTTTTTGCCACCTTTTCCCTGTAAATCTGAGTTTTCTATGTACTACTGTTGTTACTCTAAAACACTGTTTTATACTGGAGCATATATTACAACAGTGGCATGTGGAGTAGTAGACTGTGTGAAGGTTCGAAGTGCGACAAATCGTAACTCTGGTAGTTTGGGAGCCATATATTTTTGGATGACGTCATCAAGATTTATGTGTGGGAACCATATACTTATGGCACAGAACAGTGTCATCTTCTGATGTCCAGTCTAGGCCAACTATTAACTGTGTGCTAATAATTAGCAGGGAAATAGCACTTGTGTAAGTCCATAACTCTGTATCAATGTAACAAAACATCAGTGAAACAAATATTACAACAGACTTATTTGCCCAAGAAGGCAGTTGTCAACACTGTATGTTGCTGTAAGCAATATGGTGGCTGTTAATTATAGTTGCAGTCTCGCAGCTGACTCATAGCCAGTTGCTGCTGACAGTCATATATATGTATGGAATAGTCCTAACAGAATAAAGTTCGTTAGGGCTTTGTGTGAAGTTTAGAGGTATAAATAGCAATATGCAGAGTTTTCCAAACTTGAGAATTAATTTTCAGCAGGAATATATGTGCTGATGTGAAAGTGCTCTGACATATCACGTGTTGACATGGCCATCCCATTCTATGCCATTCAGTAACAACATTAAGTTCCACTAAATCGAGCTTAAATAATAGTCTGAATATACCTCCCCATTTATTTGTACCCCCCCACTCCAATTTAAAAAACACAAGCACAAATGAGATCAAAGATGCTCAGGACTTAATCAGTTCATTTATTGATTTATAATTTCAAACCTGATTATGCGGGGCGTGGGGGGAGGGACGGGGGCCCTAACACAGTTATCATCTGCATGTTTCACTTCAAATGAAGTTTTCATTTTAAAGGAACATCATGCTTGTCAGTCATTTCTGGTTCCTGGATAAGTCCATTATCAGCGAAGGAGTATATGCAGGACTACACATGTATGCACATAGAAGGAAAATACTATGTTGTCTGCTTCCTATATTTACAATGATGAATCAAGCAAAAGAAGAGAATGACAACTACAAATGTGCCTTTCCTGTGGATTTAACAAGCCGTGTAATTTCTTTATTCATGTAAGGAAAGAGATATAAAAGTTTGTTTATCAGCAAGTCTGTCATGTACAGAGCCGTATCTTCTGTTGGGGCATATATTGCATCATCAAGAGTGACAACTGTACTAGCTTGAAAGGGACCAACCATTTACTTTTCGAGGGTATCAGGTACTGACACAGAAGTATTCCGTTTTCCTTTCCATGCCCATCTGACTTGTTTTAATTTTCTTTTTCTTTTTTGTTCTTTTTGGAATAAGAAAAAAACAACAAAAAGCACAATATTCTTCTTGTACTATAAAGTTCATTTTGCTCTGCTTCTCTGTCAACAATGAAGTTGAAATGGAAATGGAAGAGAGAGAGAGAGAGAGAGAGAGAGAGAGAAAAGTGATCCACTTCTTCGTTAACCCACTCTTATGACATCAGTGTGAACTGTTTGTGATATGGGAATATAATAATTAAGGTCTTCGTACAGGGACTCGTTGCTTACAGTTTAACTGTCAGTCATAATATTATTTTATACTTTGTGTATGGCTGATAGTTAAATATAACAATAGTAAAAGGCCCAGTGCATCAAGGTCACTGGTGGAACGGGACACAAGCAAGTTATCACAGATGATAACGAATGAAAGAATGGACAGCTGTTTTGAACGAATATAATAAACAACTATATAAAGAATCTTTTTGTTTCTTACCAATTTAATCGAGTGGGTCTTGCCATCTTCCAAGAGTTAGGTCACAGGCGCATTAAGTCTTGAAGCAATAAAATCTTGATGAAATTCGTTTTATACTAAGCATTTGTTTTCGAATGTATTTTATCTTCTTTGGCACTATACCAGTTTTAGCAAGTTCTTTTTAAGCTTTAATAATATTTGTCAAATTGGAGGTATATAAAGTTTAGCTATCAAAACATGTTTAGAGGTATGTAGTTTAAATTGCAGCTACAATCATCCTTGCAGATTCCGAAGGCAGCACACCCCCTTTCTGTTGAACTTTAATTTAAAGTAAAATTTTCCTTAGTCCCATTAGATTGATATCAATTTTAGTCTGTGGTGAAGTCTGCATAGTTTCTGACTAATGGACTAATGGCAGTTTCAAACCCTGAAAATAACTATATAAACCAATTTTCAGAATCCTGGATCTAAGTCTGACAATTATCTAAACAATTTTATTTTAAATTAGCATTATTCCGTTGTCTTGGTATTTCAATTTAAAATAACATTATTTGTTTTAATATTGTAATTTTAAAATGTATTCTTCTATAGTTTTGGTATTTTAATTTAACATTATTCGATAGTTTTTGGTATTTGGATTTAAAATAACATTATTCTATTCTTTTGGTATTTTATTTTAAAATAACATTATTGTTTTGGTATTTTAATTTAAAATAACAAATCTGTTGTTTTTGTATTTTAATTTAAAATAACATTATTCTGTTGTTTTAGTATTGTAATATAAAATAACATTCTATTGTTTTTGGTATTTTAATTTAAAATGAGGTTCTGTTGTTTTGGTATTTTAATTTTCTTTTAAAGAAAACATTGTATAGTTTGGGTATTTTAATCAAAAAAACATTCTATAATTTTGGTAATTTAATTAAAATAACATTCTGTTGTTGGATATTATAATTTAAATATCATTATTCTGTAGTTCTGGTATTTTACTTAACATTATTCTTTAGTTTTGGTATTTTAATTTAAAATATCATTATTCTATAGCTTTGGTATTAATTTTCCTTGGATACAACCACTTTTCACATACACAAATAAGATCTCTTTTCCTTGAAGCTTTGATCTCAGTGACATACCATTCAGTGAAAAATCCAGATGTTATTTCTTTATAAAAATTTGTTCCTTTCATCTCATCAGTGGTTTCATTTTCTCAGCTAATTAATCATAAATCTGATGGAAATTCATTTCTGATAATTTTTTAAAAATCTCCAGTCCATTCAATGTTTTCAGAGAGCCTGAAAAGATTGTGAAATGTTGGATGTCAACATGAAATGTACACCTATTTTTTTTTAACTCCGAGGCATGATTTTTCCTGCAAATTAGGGCATAGGTATGTGACACTAGCATGGTCGTTTGTCCGCTGACACCCATTTTTCACATTTGTGATTTCTTTTAATGAAGGTTAAACACTGTAGATCTTCTAGGCTATAATCAATATACTTCTCACATTCTGACACTTTGATTGCTTGTAACTCTCCCAGCATTGAGTGTCTCATTTTGGAATATTTAGATGTTGTGAGATAACCCAAGAGCGTTATTTTCAGGTATTGTGTAACAGGCGTTATGAAGACATCAGTATAGCTTTTCTTGCAGATGATGGTATTGGCATCAATAATAATAATAAATAATAAATAATAATAAATCTTACTTTATAAAAGGTAACTCAGTACAAAACTATCCTCCCTTGAGGCCTTCTCTACATTCTACTTATGGATAGTATATGAATCTTAACATGAGTTGAAAAAGAATATTTATTTCTTATTTGACATGCAGTCAGAGCATTTATTTTTCAAAAGCATTCAGGGAATTGCATTGCTTTGTATTTAAATGTAAGCTGTTTCAGACAAGAATCCCTGAAAAACAAAAGCTCATCTTGAATTGCTGTATTTTAGGTTTTGATATCAAGAGATTTCCAGCTTCAATAGAGCATACATTTAGTGCATAACTATCACATATACTTGCTTATAAGACAAAATTAACTGCAAACTGCACAGACCCAGATCTGCAGCTGCATAATGCAATGGCAGATCTGGGTCTGTGCAGTTTATTAGGAGTAACCAGTAGAAGAAACAACATAGACGCTGATCTGCAGGCGCATTATGTGACGGAAGATTGGGATCTTTGTTGTTTGCAATTACTTACAAGTGAGTATAGACTGGCTAAACATGTCTTATAGATATTGTGATGCAGTTGCATTTCGAGCTTTATACTGAAACAGCTCTACTATAATCAGTTATTTTGTCAATTTGCATCAGACATAATATTTTTAACAGAGGTTCAGCCGGTGTATCAGAAGGTTTAGTTAGATGTATATGCGCAGCTCCTTTGTGTAATTTTAAAATTCTCTCAGGGTCATGACTACAGAAGCAGTTTCCTGTACATGAAGGCTGTAGTCTAGCAATGGTTCAATATATGTACTAGGATTGTGACATCAGAATCACGAGGGAGATAATTCTTAATTTTAGTGAGCAGTGCTATCTTAGAAGAAAGCAATTTACATTTAATATCAAGATGTACATCCCAGTGAAGAGTGCTGTCAGCATAAAAGCCAAAAAGGAAACCGTTCAAAATGAAAACTTTGCAAAATAAGAAATCAAGATCTCAAAGGAGACGTGTATGATTTTTGGTAGCCATCAGTTTTGCCAGGACCTGGCTGTTAGCTTGTACACATGTCCGGATGCAGAGATGGTGAGCAAGACAAAATTCCAAGCATCATGGATCAAAAATCAAGAATATAAAGATTGGCTACAGAAATATGCAGACATTTATTCTGCTCATTGCAGATTATGTCTTAAGACATTTAGTGTGATGTCTATGTGTGAAAGTGATTTAAAATCTCATGCAAAAGGTGCTAAAAATCAAGTGGCAGTCAATGGCACATAATTGGAGGCATTGGATGTTGCATTGTTGTTTTTTTTCTGTCCCATGTTGCAGAGCCAGTTTGGATTCTCAAAAGCCTATCAACGTAACATTCTCTGTGAACTTGACAACCTGTAAACAGTCTTTTTATCAGTTGATGACATTATTTGCATCAAAAGAAGACACATTGTGGGCTGAAGTTATTTGGACTCAGCACTTGGTTTCAAAGCATAACAGTTATTCATCGAACATGGGATGATGATGATGATGGTTGTTTGTTGTGGTGGCGGTGGTGGTCCTCTAGCATGTACATATATAATACAAGCTAATAATATATTTACAAATGATGATGATGATGATGATGATGATGATGATAATGATGACTTTATTTAAAGAAGAAGCACATTTGGTCAACTGACTAATCTTCATGAGGCCTTCTACAATCAAGTGTGTGTGTGTGTGTGTAATGCACAATTTATAGAAGATGAGGTGTCTTTAGACAACAAATGCTAATACAAAGACTAGTAGTGAACCTGTGTAGAACATTACAGTTGAGTACATCATAAAACAATGTTTTAAAGAGTAGTAGTACTGAATTAAACAAAATCATACAAATGATTGTTTCTGTAGATGTTGACTAAGAAGCTTACTGAAAGCTTGGCATGAGTCAGCTGACTCTATATAAGGTGGTATGGAATTCCAAAGTTTGGCTCCAGAAAATAAGCAAAACTCGTCTTATAATATTTTGAATTTGGTTTAGGTAAATATAAATTGTTGTTTGAAATGGATCTTAGTTCATACATATATACATTTTCCACAAAGTTAAAATTACATTTAAGAATCAGAAGCCAAACCATACTAGGATTTATAGACTAGTAAACCCTTTTGAAGCAGAGTTTTCTGCTGAAATGGAAGCCACTTTAGGGTTTTAAAAAGATTTGTTTATAGTGTATCTAAACCAGCATCAAGAATAACTCCAGCTGTTCTCTTTTGAAATTTCAGTAATCATTCTTGATTTTATAAACATACACAAGCAAATACAGAGTACATAAACATCTGTTTACATAAATGCTACATTACTACAGAAATGTAAATGAAAAAAGCAGCAAGTGGGTGGTGTAACTTGTACTTTAATAAGTAAACCATTATTTTTCTTCATGATTTCATTGATGTGATAACACCAAAGGATGAGATACTTGGTGCTGATTTAAATTGGAGCAGTGTTATACCAAAACAAGATCACCTGAAAATTAAAAGCTACTTTTGAATAGCTCCTATTTGGCTGTGGTACATAGAAATTGTGACATTTTAGTGATCATAGATTTGGGGTACCAGTAGACTAAGTCTCCAAGAAAATGGTATTCATATACATGGGCAGATTTTGTAAACACCATGTGCACCATTTTGGCCTTTCTCGGGAATATTCTTTCATGCATTGGTAATACTTTGCATTTTTAACATAATCTATTTGCAGATCAAGAATTACATTTGATATGCCCTTTCCTGGATTTTGGAAAATTTTTCATGCATGTTTCCCCAAGTTGTATTGCAGTAGTCAAGATATTGTTAAAATGTAACTTTTGTGAAATATAACTTGGTATTGTAATCAAATGAAAGTCTTCTTTTCATTTAGGAGCTAGAGATAATAATTTGTATGATGAGACCATTGCAAGTAATTGTCTACAAATATTTCAAGAAATTTTTTCAAAAGTGCATTTTCTTATGAGAATTATGATAGAGAACATGTGGCATATCAGTTTGCAGTCTTGCTATTTTCTCATTTCTAGTTATCAACAAGACTTTTGTCTGTATTGAGGATCATACTGTTTTTGAAGTTTCGTGAGAACAGTTTGAAGGTTTTTCTAAACTTAAGCTTGATTTCCTTGAGCATCAGACAAGGTAGTGTCATCAGCATACATGTCAGTTGTTGATATTTGCATCTCCTATATGTAGGGGTAGATCATTTATGAATAGAACAAATAATGGGGGCTCGAAGATAGAACCTTGTGGTGCTCCACAGCTTAACGTGTTATTTTCAGTAGGTGTCCATTTAAGAGTATCTTCACTACAATGATAGATTTGTAAATTTTCAAGAAGAATTTCGTGATCGATTGGGTCAAAGGCCTTTCTAAATCAGTCCTCTTGGTACTCAATTTCCTTCATCCGAGGCTTTCAACCACTTGTAAGTCTTTGAGATAAATGTAGTTTCACAAGAATGATCTTTTCGGAAGCCAGATTGATTTTCGTTAAGCAGACTGTGATTGTCGGGATAGTTCATAAAAGAACTCTGTACATGCTTTTCTAGTAATTTGGAAAGAGAAAAAGAATTCATATTGATCTTTACGTGTTTACATCTTCCTTTGATCCAGTTTTATGTTGTGGTGTTACTTTTGCAGTTTTCCAAGATTGGGGAAGTTGACTTGTTCTCAGACTGTGATTACATAGAAAGGTAATACTGTCAGCAATGGCAGATGCTGCTGCCTTAAGAGGTCAAGTCCTGAAGCTTTAGAATCATCAGTTTGTTTTAGGTAACTCATGTCTGGAATTTGACATTTAGTATCATTTGGAAGTTTTTAATTGTCAACAAAATCTGAATGATCAGAATCTAACTTGTATTTTGGAGGCAGTTGTTTACAAAGAATTCATTTAAAATATGTGCACTTGTCATCAGGATAATAAGCATAGTGTCCATCATTAGCAGTATATATATATATATATATATATATATATATATAGATATATATAGATATATATATATATATATATATATATATATATATATATATATATCTTGTGTTTGCATTTCCCAGATCAAAATTTCTTATAAATTGTCCAGATAGTTTTGGGATTGTTTTTCTTTCCCTCAAGAATCTTTTGGAAGTGATTTCTCTTTCCTTGTTTAATCATTTTGCTTTCTTTATTTATCCAGACTGTGTGTTCATATTTATTACCGACATATTTCAAGTGGTTTTGTTTTTTCATAGTCGAGACAATTTCTTTGGTGACCCAGCCAAGTTTAAGATCATGCATCACTCTGTGTGTCTTCCAAGGTGCCTGTTTATTAACAACTTCCAAAACTGATAATACCAATTTATTAAAATATCATTATCATCAAAAATTTTGATAGTATCTCAGGGGATTTGCTCGAAATCCTTTAAGAAATTGTCATTATTGAAAGTTTTAAAAGACCTGGATGTGATGGATTTATGAACCTTCTTTGTTCCTATATTGTTACACTTTCTTTTTGCGAGAAAAATTGCAAAATGATTGCTTAAACCAAATTTTGGAATATAATTTTTTAAGCATTTTTTTTAAATGTGTTTGTTCTGTAGATGGTTTATAATTGTTTTTGAATTGGATGATATCCTAGTAAGTTCATTAATTGCAAAATCCCAAAAGGCTCAACAAAATCTAATATTTTTATTTATTTGTTCATTTAGCAGGTTCCTATTTATGTCTCCTAATATGTAATATTCTTTCTCTTCCTTTATGACTGTCTCTATTTGAAATTCAAAATGTTCCTTCCAGTCAACATTTGAAGATGGATGCCTTCTATACATGAAGCCCACTAAATGGAGTTTGGCTTTTTCTGGAGTGGTCTGAATCTATATTAATTCAACTTCTTCAGATTCAAGATCCATCCTTCTTTTGTAAACTGTACCATTTTTGACATATGCTAGAAATCCCCACCTCCTGCCTTCCTGTCTCACAGACCAGGCTTGTCATATCCGTCAATGCAGAGAAAATTATGAGTCTGCTTTTCAGTCAGCTTTGTTTTTGAGATGCCAAACAAATGTACTTTGTTATCTGGAGAAGTTTTACTCAATCAGTTTTGCTTCTGATTCCTAGAATATTTATATGACCATATTAATGCATTTTCCTGAAATTCCCAATCTCATAACTGTAACATTAACTGAGATACAATGACTGTTTTAGGCACACAATGAGATTTAACTATTTCTACATACATTTACATTGTTTGTTTCTACATACATTTACATTATTAGTATTGCTGTCAATATTCCTATTTTCTGACCCATTTTCAAGCTGAGAGTATTTCTTAGTTCTGTTGAATGTATTATTTTCAGTAATTACAGTCAGTTTATTTCTGGCATGAATGCTGGTTTTGTGTTGTCATGTAAACTGCCAGAGGAATAATAGCATCTAAATCAAAATCTGTTTCATTCACTACATACAGAAGTTAATAATTGAATCTGTTTGTACAAGTGGGTTATGGATCTACCATACAGCCTTTGTGATTTAACAGTAATTTAATAACTAATAGAAATAACATTGCCTGTGCCCTACTGACTGGAGTTAGTTATGAGCTTTGGCTTTGTGGCCAACCTCATAACATAACCAGGATCTAAATTCTCTAGCCTAGTGACTCAGCAATAGTATAGTTTATCACCACACAAATCACATCCTTGATTTGTCCATAAATGTACATAATGTAGCAACTGTTCACATTTGTTTCCAAAGTTTTTACTTTGTTATGTGTTTCCAATTTTTCTTCTGAAAGTCACCACTATCTCGTTTGGCCCCAAAGACTTCTGTCATTTTTGCCTGAAATGGGGTTAGGAAACACATTTTGGAGGTTAATTCTGAATATGTCCTAATACAATTGCTTCCAAGAGTTTTTCACTTAGACTGATGCCTATCTGTGCTAGAAATGTTGGTTTTCTTTGACTAATTGGCTTGTGCATGTGCATAAGGGTAAAAGTTGGGAGTTTTTCTTTGCTTATTGGACCCATTATTTTTGACTCCTGGCCACTTCTTACTCCCAATCCCCAACTAATCCTACTTTTTGCAAAGGTTCACCTGTGTGCAGTTCAGACTGGTCTGCCTTAGATCACAGGCCAAAAAGTCTAAAATCTATACACAAAATCTGATTCTGACAGTGGGCGAATTTTTGGTGTAAAATAATCGGGTCTCAAAAGATAAGTTTTCCCCTCAGTATTTTGTAATGCGAGTAGAAAATCAAGATTATTTGGCATCATTGTAGAGCTACATATGTCTGCTTTATTGTAATACCACCCACTTTGGTGTATCTTAAATGATCTTGATGCTACAGAGCTCGAAATTAGGGTACAGCCTCATCACGTTTACAGGTGGGATTGTGGCTGGAGGAGCTATAAGTGTTTACAATTGATTTTTATTTTTGACAAGTCATTCTGCTCCTTCATATGAAAGGTGAATGAAAGAATTTTTTATCACAGAGTCTCGTCATAATGTAGTCATCTTTGGTAATGAAACATGGGTAGTTGTAGTTTACTGTTCCATTGTTCTGATAATCTTCATTTGTATCTCATACATCAAAATAGCATTGTAATTTTGAGATGATCTGCTAGATAAAATGTCTTTTTAAAGTCAAGGTAAAAACACCTATCATATTTTCTTTATTTATTTCATCCAGTGAAGTGTCCATGACTTTTGTGAGGATTGTTTGAGAGGAATGCAAATTCCTAAAACCAGATAATTTGTGAAATCCTGAAGTTAAGTTCAGTGAAACACCAGGCTCCCTGTAATTTTGTTGTTACTGGATTAATGCACAAAGTCTGATTTTCATGTTTGTTTTATGCCATTCTTCCACTATATTCGCATTATTTCCATTTTTTGCATATGGTTACAAAAGTTTAATCTAATCTTGCACTATTTTGGCAAACAGTCTTTGAATTGTTACAACTCTGTGGTCTTAAACTTAAAGTAACAGAAAAAAGTAAAACCCACAAATTTAGTAAAATTCAATAAATAATTTATTAACCCACTTGATCTATATCACAATAACCTTTTTTTAAAAAAACTCCATTATCTTAATGGAAAATTACTGCAAACTGTGAACAAGGTCATGTCTATTTACCTAAATTACAGCAAACCAATCTGACAAACATGTTTTTCCAAGGGAAACACTTATGTCCTGAACTCAGATCCAAGTAAACATGTTGCTCACAAATAATAACTTACTTAAAATATAACCTACACTCATGGACAAATATCAGCTATGTAATATGTTATATACAAATAATCATTACAGTCTACAATCTTGGACAAAAGTTAAACACATAGTATAGATATACATAATAGAATGTAAACTGGACTTAGCAAAGAAATTAGTAAACAATGCATACAAACTTATATTCTTGAATTGACATCATTTTGAACTGGTGAATTATTTGCTTAATTTTAAAGATGTTGAAAATGTCCCCCTCCCCATGTTTTTAAATTTGAGAAAAGTAGTTAAAAGTACATAGTGAAAGGTTAAATTCCTTATGTTGAAGAAATGTTTTGGTGATGCAGACTGCAAAATATGAAGAAGAGGAAATAAATTCTGCTTTAAGCAGCCTGGTCAAGATAAAACTGCCATACACTCCACCCCACCCCACCCCATCTGCATCCACTATACAGCAGTATTCTTGGTACCTATTGAAATAAATATTATGTTTTTTTCTTTGTCATGCCTGCACAGCATATATAGGAGAAAAGTATCACATTTCCTGCATATTTTCTGTTGTTGGTGGTGTAGGTGTAGGAAGTGTTCAGTTCCAAGAAATAGAAAATACTTAAAATTTTTACTGACAGTTCCACTCCACCATCAAATAGGGCTGTCATTAATAACAGTAGGGCAATCTTAAAACAACAGCCTCTCCAAAACTGCTAAATTGAATGTGACCAAACTTAACTGGAAGCATGCTGGCATGAATACTGTTGAAATTTTTAAGCAGAAAACTGATCTGCCATGAAATATGGTTCAAGGTTGCAATGACTAAAAATAGAACAAATTTTATGTCTTTATGTAAAAAACACAGAATTTGACTGATTTGAAAGATAGCATTTTGGCACAATGGCAATTTATAAAACTGGTTCCAATTTACGAACAGATAAGGCCACTGTTACTAATAGAAAACCCTTTACATAATTTCTTTTCACGAACCACAATTTGACATTTAGTTTTGACAGAAAACATTTTTGGGTGGAGGCCTTTTAAGTATATACAAACGATGCGAGTCTGCTAGCAAATATGGCTGTAGTTACTGACAAAATGAAGAAAAGGAAACTTTTAATAAATTCTTGTAAACAGTGGCACTTAATTTTGACAGAAAATGTCCTCACTGAACACCTTTCGGATTTATACAAATGCTGCTGCTCCACCCAGATATGGCTGCCAATAGTTATGCTAGGGAAAAATTTACAGTACTTAACTATTGAAGAGAATCTGACTAACTTTGAACCAAAAATGACCTGGCATAGAGGCCTTTCAATATTTGACAAATGGTACCAATGTGTCATCAGAAGATACTAAAACTCAAAAAACCTTGAAATGTTTGATTTCATACACTGCCAACAGCATTAAAAAACATTTTAGCAGAAGGCATCTTATTGACCCAGATTTAGTGGCTGATGGCCTTGCATTTGGCTGTCAGGCAGATGTCATCTAGGTAATTGATCTTGGGCACAATTCTTATGTAAGACTTATTTCTACAGGACCCTAAGGTCATCATTGACTTAGAACAGAAGGGGACTGGGCCCATGGACTCCAGGACTGTCACCATTTGCAGTGGACTGGACCTGGTTAACATCAACTACACACCTATGATAGCTAGAGATCAGGAAACAGCTAAGGTAGGTTGTTATTTATGGACTTATTACCATATATACTCGTGTTTAAGTTTGTTTGCCTATAAGCTGTGCCCCCCCCCCCCCCGAAAAGGTGTAAACACGAAAAAGTGCATGACCTGCGTATAACCCGACCCATAAGTGTGAGACAACATCACAAGATGCATGCAGCAAGTTCTACATGCATTTATTTAGGGAAACTTATATCAGCAAAGATTACATGCATACCTCTCTCAGGGTTGGCATGTATGATTGTTACATAGAAACAGTATAAGTTAACAAATTTGTTTGAAAAGTCAATACATTTATTTAATTTTCTGTTTTCTTCTTGTTTCTGCATAATTCAGAATGTGCATAACTTGATTGGATGATGATAAGAATTGTGCATTTGTGGGTTGCTGTAACACTACCTCGCCCTTAATTATTGTTCATTTATGCATTATTGCATTAGACTTTTTATATCAGTGCACCAGTAATTACGTTTTTTTTTTGCCTTGAAATTGTAAATACCTGACTCATTAAAATGTGATCCCAGTATGACGACAATGAACAACTATAGGGTTTGGTTCAACGCTTGCACTTAGGCTAGTGAGCATATTTACATAATGGCACCACTGAATGTACATTGTAGGTTTGAACATGTGTTGAATAAAGTACATTCCACTGAATGAAGTACATCCCATAGGATTTGAATCATGGGAACCACTGCAATAAACTTTAATGATATCTCCAAAATACAATAATGAAGTTTCAGAAATAATGCTTCAAAAATTTTGCTAATACCCCAAACCTATGGTAATCATGCTAATACTATGGAGTGAAAGGCAGTTATGCATCAAAGTACTGCTATAGTTGCCGGTCAGAATTCCCTCTTAATCCAAGCCAGTTCAGGGATTTAATGATTAACTGGCCTGTATTGCTGTCGGAGAATGCCAAAACATCCAGCTTTCCATTTTGTGGAAAATTCAGCCAAAACACAAAACTAAAATAGATTGATGATGATCTTAGTTGATCTCTATTCAGAATTTTAGCCTTTATTATTACCATTCTTTCTTGAACATGTAACAGTTATGTTGGTTATGTGCCTTGCACAATTAAATGTGTACCTTTTCATAAAGATTAACTCGATTTGTAGGATTGTTTATATCATTGAAAAAGAAGAACTCGTGAGCGTGTGGATCAGCGTAAAGGAAACAGCTAATAATGACTAGCTGAAATGTTATCTGGAAGTATGCGATTTAGTTGAAACAATGAATGAAGCAAATTCTGCATCTAATATGTTTGGGAATAAACTAGGATTTAAGTGACGCTATGCACGATTTGCAGTGTTCAAGTACTGCACATTATAGTACAGTCTGGTCTCCCAGGTAAACTCAAACCGGCCCGCAAATTATGAAGTCTTTATTTTCCTTTATTTAATTTCATGTTGGAGGAAGTAGAAAATAAGCACATGCAAAATAATAACAAAAGCAATCATAGTAGTTTATAACAGTTTAATAAGTGTTGGGACTCCAAAAATGTATTTATTTTACATATGTATAAGTCTTAGGACATGGAACAAATTATTTTTTTGTGTCGCAAGATTTACAGCTATTACAATAGACAAAAAAAAGTTAAAAACTGTCAAGTTTAGACCTTGGCCCATGGATAAGCCAAACTCCATTCTTCCAGGCCTTTATATTTTCCTAAATTGTTTGGCTTATACACTAGCGTATACGGTAATATTATTTGATGGGTGCTGATAAAAACATGCAAAACTGTTAAGTCATTTACTTATCACAGACCAGAAGAGTTTGTAGTATGACCTGTTGTTCATTGTCCTTTGTCCATCCATATTCCATTGTCCATCTGCCCTTTAGAATGTTTTTTTTTATCACTGCTTTTCCTAAAGCACTTAGAGGATTACTATGAAACTTGACAGACACACACACACATTCATTCTAAGATCTAGTTGATCCTAAATAATATTGGTACTTCTCAGACATCCAGTATGGCCACCACAGTGGTTATTTTTTTAAATCTTGCTAATAATGATTAGATAATCATATTAATATGGGATGTTCATGTAGGAATTTATGACGTCTCATCGATCTTAAATGAATATTATGCAGATCTGAATAAAAATATAAAATCTCCTCCTTCCTTATTTATGTCCTCTCTTTTCTTTCAATTTCATATCCCTCCATATCAAGCTCATTATTTGTACATCTATACCAAAGAAGGTTTAACATGGACCTAACACATGAAATGTTCTATTCTGGTTCAGTGTCAGTTTTGGAAATGTGTACCTAATATTTAGACTTGCCATGCGAAGTCCTTTCTTTACCAGACCTAGTGAAGCAGAAGTGGGTATAGATACTGAGGAATCACTTTGAACATTTATTGAAATACATACATTTGCATTTATAGAAATACTTACATTTGTATTAGTGCAAGAATTGATATTTACATTTTCACAAGGTTTGTAAACTAAATTTGCATGGTCTCAGAGGAAGTTTGAGAGGAAAAACATCTATGTACATCTCCACATCAAATTTGGTTTGATTGTAACAGAGACCTGTCTAATGTTTCAGCAGAGTATGCACAGATGAATACTTGTTCCATGAATTTAGTAATTGAATTGTTGCATTCAGTTTTTCTTTCAGGATCATAGTGTGGTTTTGTCAGTTAAAATAGTTGATTGATGTGAATTTAAACTTACTTTCATTGCATTTTGTGCATATTCCTGACAAAACATGAACCTTATTATAGTTTATTTTGTTAGTGTGCTTGTGGAAAGTAATATTCAGACAAGAAGTACTTCTGGCATTCTCTTCATCATCATACCCTTAAAAATTACTATTTGGTTAACAGAACTTGATAAAATAACCCGTGAACTGTTGAAATTCTTCACACAGCTATAAAGTAAAGTTTCCCAACTTCTTGTTGAAGCTGTTTAAGCTAGCTATGACTAAAGTATAGAACAGTACACAGATAAGGAACAGATTAAACTCAGAATAATCACATTAACAGTTTATACAACTTGAGGGGACATATTTTGGGGATTATAATTTCTGTAGAGCCCTAACAGAGTGGAGCAGGAAAAAATAGTGATGGATATTTAAATTTTAGGTAACCCGTACAAAATTTTCCAGGCAGACTTGAGGCGGATTTCAGACGGGTTTTTTAGGTGCTTTCTGCCTAAACCATAATTGCTCATATTAAGGGAGCTTAGGCGAATTTCAAGCGGAATTCAGGTGGATTCAGGGCGGAATTTTAGGCAAAATGTGCAAATTAGTTGTTCTAATATTCCGCTTAAATAAAAAGAATCCATCCAAGATTTCTGCCTGAAATAAAAATCCGCCTGAAAATCCTATATAAAATTTTCCAGGCGGACTTTAGGCGGATTTCAGATGGGTTTTTTTAAACGTTTTCTGTCTAACCATAAACTTTAAGAAGCTTAGGCGAATTTCAAGCAGACTTTAGGTGGATTTCTGGCGGAATTTTAGGCGAAATATGCAGATTAGTTGTCTTAAGATTCTGCTTAAACAAAAAATCCATCTAAGATTTCCACCTGAAATAAAATTCTACCTGAATGAAACCCCGCATGAAATTACCACCTGAAATAAAATCTGCCTAAGGTTTCCATCTAAAAATAAGGCTGCCTAAAATATCTACATAAATATCATGCAATAAAAAATCTGCTTCAGATTTCTATTAAACTGCCTAATGATGCTTAGACTTTATTGGGAAACAATGATAAATATTCACAATAATTTTTAAAATGGATCATAAATTTAATTTAACAGACTTTATGAAATAAGATTTAGGTTTTTCTTGTCCTCATTTTCTTTCTTGCATACAAAACCTAATCCATGATGGCATCATTTAAGTTTTTTTCATTTCACTGAAAGTTTGGTGAGATTTCACAAATATTTTGACCAAAACTTTCATTGAAATTTTGGCGAGATCTCACTAAAATTTCACTGAAATATTTGTGAGATTTCACAAGAATTTTGACCAAAACTTTCACTTACGTTTTGGCGAGATCTCTAACATTTCATTGAAAGTTTTATGAGATTTGACTAAAACTTTGGTGAGATTTCACTAAAATTTTGATCATTATATTGTATTTTACTGAAGTTTCAGTAATTTTTAAGATATTTCAAAAGGTTTCAAATAAATAATGGATATGAATTTAACAGGACTTTATTAACCCAGGTGATATTTCAGTGTACATGAAACAAAATTATACAGATGCTGTAATTATATGACATTGAAGGCAAGAGATATGGGAGTTAATAATAATAATAATAATAATAGAGAAGGTAACTCGATCAGTTACAGAACTAATCTACTTGAGGCCTTTTATCTCTTATGTACAATATATACAGTATATATACAGCATGATGTGAAGAATCTGGCTTGACAGTAAATAATTAAGTGATTTTAAAAATCAAAGTATCAAGTGAACACATAAACATACATAAAATATAAAATATTATCCTGCACTGAAAAATTCAACTGTGAAAATGATGCAAAATTACAGAAAAGCATCTATTTGAGACATTGAATATGAAAAGAAGAAATGCTAGGAGCCTGCTTATGTCACTGTTGTACTGCAGACTTGATTTTTGATTAATGTACAAACTATGATGCTGTTGTGGTCTCTTGTTCCATAAGCAGCCATGACAGACATTTATCATGATATAATTACTCTTATTTTACACTGAATTCTAACACCACTAGAATATTTTGATAATATACACCATAATACCACTCACAATATTGAAGGATGATTCTACTTGTGGGCCAAGAAAACTCCGCAAAGACATGACTATCTTTGATAGAGATGGGTATCTGGCAACAATATCAACAATTCCCACAAGTGATATATACATTGTCCCTCCTTAAATTCTGGAAGTTAATCAGTTTGGAGTTATACCGGTATAACTTCAAAATCATCCTGGTTCAGTTTCTTTTCATATTTAGAACGTTAGCCACTACTGTAAAGCTTTTTATAGCACAAAAGGCAAAATGCTGGGCCTGGTGTTCACTTTTCATACAGATTGACCAATTATGTTCCCTTCGACTTTGCATTCAAGCTATTCTCATTGCCACACATTTTTCAAATGGTTATTCAAACTTGTATCCCACTCAAAAATTTGAATTGCCATGTTTAGCAAGCATGCTCATTCCCATCAGTTTCCATTATGCAGTGATTCATTGGGCAAGTATAAACTTTTGACCAATCAGAAAGCTCTTTACAGCGATCATCTGTTAATAATATATGGAACAAATACTTATTAGAAAGCTTGTTGTGGAATGGGTCTGGATAGAGAATTATAAAAAGAAAAACACAAAAAAATCAGTTTCGGAGACGATATTAAAAAAGGGTCCATATCGAGAAAATTCAGATTCAGGTTAGGAGAAAAGCGAAATTCTGCTTTAAAAACAGAAAACAAGAAAACAATCTTGTTTGAGGGCAGTTAAATTCAATTGAAGTTAAACAAAAATATAACAACAACAACAACAAAAATTTGAAAAAGAAACAAAACAAGGAAAATGTAGAAAGAAGTTATTGTTCCCAAAATGAACAATAAAATTACAGCTGTCAGAAACAGGAAATATAAATGTTGCTGAAAATCATTCAAATTGTACAAGAAACAAAAAATAAATTTTATTATATCTTATATTTTTTTATTGAAAAGTCAGTGATATTATAATCAGAAAATATCACTATATTTTCAGAAGTTTTGGCAAATTTCAATCGCAAATTCTCACTGATATTTTCAGAAATGTTGGCAGAGTAAGTGAAATTTCAATCATGAAATTTCACTGATATTTTCAGAAAGTTTAGTAAAACCTCTTAAAATACCATAATTTTAGTGAAAAGAGGACATTTGAGTGAATGTCACAAAATTTTCACTGATTTTGCTGAAATTTCACTCACATTTTCACTAGGGTATGATTTTTGTAGGGAGCAAAAAAAACCTTATTTTTCAGAGTAAACATCAGATCAAGTCCAAAATCCACCTTGCACCAAATTTTTGCGGTCAAAAGATTCATCTGTGCATGTAGTTCTTTTGATAAAGTTCAAAATTACACCTAACATTTCTGCTAAAATCATTCTAAGTCCAAAATCCATCTTAAAGTAGGAAAATGAACTGGACAATCAGAACTTTTCTGTCTAACAGTTATCCTTTAGGAGGAATATAAGCAATAGTACGCTTAACTATTAGACGGATTCAGTCTGTCACCTTAGCCGTATTCCCAGTCCGCCTAAAGTCCGTCTGAAATTTGGGTTTATTAGTCAGAATACACCCTGAATCCACCCAACATCCAGGGGGAATCTGTCAAAAAATTTCATGCGGGACAATATTAACTATGGCTGTTTCCTATCTCATTTACTTTTTCAACTCCCACTTTATTTTGGCGCCTTTAGATAAAAGCCTGGCATCACCTCTTCATATTTCTTTTGGAAGAATACTCCCTGATGGAGACTACTGCTTAAGTTGGGAACAAAATAATAATAGAATTACAGAATGAGCAAGCAGGTACTAGGAATTAATCAGTATTCAGTGCTGTTCATGTCAGGTTCACATTTTAACTATGATTTCTTTTAAAGTGCTGCTGCAGACAGGTCCAGGTTTTATCTGACTTTATATTGGTTTCAAATTAATTCTCATTTTAATTAATTTTAAAAAAAATGCCTAGCAAGAATTATTTGAAATAAAGTTTCTTGCAGGTGTAAAACTACATGGATACAGTACTAAATAATTCACTCTGTTAGTGCACAATTAATTGGGATCTTTCTGTTTTGCAGATGTGGTTTGAAGGGCTGCGAAAGCTGACCCCCAACACAAAGGCCAATAACATCTGCCCTATGACTTCCTTGAAGAAACAGTGAGTAGAGACAGAAGATTGTCGATATAAACACTGAAATAACCATTGGTCTGGTTAGATTATTGTATGTTGTTAAATTTTACTGCAAGATAATTTGCTTGTATATTATGACAGTTGTTGTCATTATCCATGTTATAAAAGAGAACTTGTATACACCAGACATACCACAACTGAGTTTTTGTTTTTCCTGTTGAAATGAGTCAATTTTATTAACCAGAGTAAACTTCAAGATGCAGGTAGTTCAGTAACTGTTGAAAAATTTTCTAAATTAAACACCATAGATTAATGTTTGCTTGTGGGATATGCCACGATCAAGTGGTTCTTCATAGTTCATATTTTGGGCCTCCTCTGGTAATTGTCAGCGCATGGTAATACAGGACTTGAAGCAACCTTTGATCAATAGAGAACAAGCAGTCTGTACAGCATTGTTAAAATTGCATACTTAAAAAAGAGACCTGTATTGAAATACTATCGCTAGATGTAAAGCCTGATGCTTAAAGATACATATTTGTTAATAAAGGACTCTGGCAATTGCAAGTTGATGAGAGCATTGCAGGTCTGCTGTGCACAGCTTGTCTGATCCTTTTCTTTTTAAACATGGCAGTGAAGATAAAAATTTCAGGCCAACAGTATCTTTTTAACTGCTTTTAACTACTGCTTTAATCTTACCTTGACCTAATTTCCTCTTAATATGAAGAATGTGATGTCTAGACATTTATTTTGCATATATAGTTTTGTTTTTTTTAGTCCCTGCTTCGTGTAGTGTCAGAAACTTCGGATGTAAAACTTCCTGAACCATGTTTGCACAACAGTTGACTTTGCAACGAATTCTCTCCATTCTTCCCTGTTCTCTACTGCCCTTTGGGAATCTCCAAATCCCAAGCATTTCCACTCCTTAATGTTGTCTTGTCACCTCTTTTTCTGTCTGCCTATTCTTCTGCACTCTCGCACTGTGCCTTGCAAGATTGTTTTTGCCAGTCCAGATCATCTTGAGACATGACCGTACCACTTCAGTTTGCGCGTTTTTACAGTGGTCAAGAGGTCTTCATTGGATCCGATGTCTTGTTGGATCCTGTTGTGGACTTCTTCGTTGGTTACATGGTCAATGTATGAGATGCCCAAGATCTTGCGGTAGCATCTCATTTAAGGCTTGAATCCTTCTTTGTAGATCTGATGTGAGTGTCCATGTTTCACAAGCATATAGAAAGATGGATATGACAATCAAGTGCATCAGCCTTATTTTGGAACCAAAAGCAATGTTGGTACCTTTCCATATTGGTCTCAGCCTTGTTATAGCTGCCATTGTCTGGGCAATCCTGCAGAGTAGTTCTGATTTTGGAACCCTCATCTGTGATAATTGATCCCATGTACTTGAAGCTTGTGACTCTTTTCAGCTTCTGTCCACTGATATTTATTTCTGCACTGATGCCATTGGTGTTGTTTGTCATCACTTTGGTTTTTTCAGCACTAATCTCTATACCGTATGCTGTGGAGGTTGTGTCGAGGCATTCAACCAAGTCAACCAGTTCTTTTTCATCTCCTGCTAAACCATCAATATCATCTGAGAAGCGAAGGTTGGTGATTGTTCTTCCTTTGATGCTGACAGTGCCCTTGTGGTCATGCAAGGCATCTTCCATGATCCTTTCCAGGAAAATGTTGAAGAGTGTAGGTGACAGTATATATCCCTGTCTGACTCCAACAATTGTTTGAACCAATCTCCTCTGCTGCCATTGATGAGGACAGCACTGGTGGCTTTGTCATAGAGGTGCTCAACAACCAGTACCAGGTTTGAGCTGATGTTATACTTCCTCATAGTTGCCCATAAGGCTGCATGCCATACCCTTTCAAAGGCCTTTTTGAAATCTATAAAGACATGGTATAGATTATGCTGATGCTGAAGGTATTTCTTGCAAAGGAGTCTGAGATTGAAGATTTGTTCTGTGGTGCTCCTTCCTGCTCGGAAGCCTGCCTGCTCTTCAGCAATAATTTTCTCTTGCATGAGGCTTTAGTCTGTTGAGAATTATCTTCAGCATTACTTTACTCGGGTGACTGATTAAACTGATGGTTCTGTAGTTTTGGCATAGCTGTAGGTTTCCTTTCTTGGGGAGCACAATGATCAAGGATTGAGTCCATGTGGTGGGCCATTCTCCTGTCTGCCATATCTTGTTGCAGATTGTTGTTAGGACTGTGACTATCTCTTCTCCTGCTTGAATGAGCTCTGCTGGTATGTTGTCAATGCTGGCTGACTTTCCTTTCGTTAGTGACCTAACTGCAATGTCTACTTCTTCATGAAGAATGGGGTTGTCAGTTTCTTCTGTCTGAGGGCAATTTAGTACTGCTGGATCTCCCTGGGTCTTATGATTGTACAGTTTTGAGCGGTATTCTGTCCATCACTTGAGGATCTCTTGGTTTTCTGTGAGGTATTTTCCTGATTTGTCTTGGATGGTGGTAGTTTTCCCTTGTTTATGGGTTGTGAGGACTTTCACCAGTTGATATGCCATTTTGCTGTCATTTCTAATAGACTGTCTTCGATTTTGCAGCATTGTCTTTCTATCCAGGATTTCTTTGCCGTTTTCATGCTTTTCCTGATCATGCTGTTTATCTCTCTGTATTTTCTAGCTCCTTCATGATCTCTTTTTCCCTTTTTCAGTGCTATTCTTTTGTCGCATAGTTCAAGGACATCTGTTGTGACCCAAGGTTTCTTTGTTCGATGATATTTGCCAGTGATCTTGCTAGCTGTGCTAGTCACAGCTGTGTTGAATGTGGTTGTTAAGGACTCAAGGTCGGTGTCTTGGCTGCCCAGGGTTATCAGGGTGTAAATTTACCACCTATCATTGCTTAGAAGGCTTCTGCGACTTTTGGATCTTTTAATTTCTCAAGGTCAAATCTGATTCTTGGTTGGTTAGGCTTTTTGAGCATTTTCAGGTGGAGGCGAAACGTTGTCACAAATAAGTCATGGTCACTTCCAATATCTGCTCCTGGAAAACTTCGTGTTTTGGTGATATTCAGTCCTGTGCAGAATTGTTTTTTCACCAAGATGTAGTCAGTTTGGTTGTGATGTTGTCCATCTGGACTGTGCCAGGTCCATCTTCTAGATGCTTTGTGAGGGCCAGATGTGTTGGCTAGCACAAGATTGTTGTAGGCTGCAATCTCCAAGAGCCTGAGTCCTCTTTCATTTGTTTCTGCATTGCTGAAGGGTCCACAGGAGCTTTGCCAGTTTTTCAGTGAATCAACTCCCACCTTTGCATTCAAGTCTCCATGTACAAACAGAATGTCCTTCTTGTGTGAGTTGTCAATGACATCTTGCAGTTGGTTATAGAAATTCTTCAGTTCGTTGTCATCATAGTTAGATGTGGTGCATAGGCCTGTATGATTGTGATATTGAAGGGAGTTGCCTTCAGGCGGATGGTAATGAGCTCGCTTGAGACTGGGCAGTAACCCATAATGCCATTCACAATGCCCTTGTGGACAAGAAATCCAATGCCATGATTGTGTTTGTCCCCTGCTGAAGTAGAGCTTATGCCCTTCATCTGTTGTTATTTCATCAAAGTTTTTCCAGCGCACTTTGCAGAGACCAATAATGTTCCAGTTGTACCTCTCCAACTCATGTGTAAGGTCTTTCAGCGTTCCCACAGCCCTCAGTGTTCTAACGTTCCATGTACTGATGATGATGTTGTCTCTCCCCCTGGATCTTGGTAGTGGGGGCACCAGTAGCATACCTGTCACCTCCGTCCTGGTGTGCAGCGGAAGGCATGGTCATTGTTGACCTGGGCTGGGCTGCGACTGATCCGGTATGGAAGAATTGTTGTCTTCATGTGGTGTGTCAAGGGCAAGATACAGCCTGGCAGAGCCCATCCCTCTCCAGACTGGATGACCACAGCAGAAATCCACTAATATAATGTGACATTCCCTGACCCTGAGCACATGGTCGTTGAGCATTCCGCCCTGGCCATTGACTTCATCGAGGAAGACTTCCGCCCAGTGGTGCTGTGCTATCATCACACTATTTTACCCATAGCTGGGAGACTCGTGGGGGTGGGAGCCTCTTATTCCATCCTGTACGGATCCAATGGACCTGTACCACTACCCACACCAGGTCAGTTAGCTGAAGAAAATGATGCATGTACCCCCCAAAAAATTGCGGGGAGGGGAGGGAGGTAATAAATGTGGGCGCAAAAATAGTTACTTCATTGGCACAGTTCCCATCTTAAATTGATGCATATTAAAAGAGAAAGAAATACACCTGTAGTGAAAAAAGAGAAGGCATATATAATATTTTACTTTATACAGAGAACCACGCATTGGTACATAATACGTATTTACTGTTTATATATACATGTCTAATGTATAGCATGAATAAGTGTATCAACACCGTGTACTCATCCATGAATCTCATCACATACATTGAATCCACAATACAAGTAATTCCATCGAAAATATGCACACACATATTTAAAATATTCATTAATTTGTCACAGGTCATATAAGTCTGAATTCAGTGGGGAAAAATACCACAATCACGTAACGAATGATGAAACACATTTACTTTTCAATATGGTAGTCGGTAAACTTTAGTTTTCATTTTTAAGCAGCCATTGGTAGCATTCATAAGCATTAACTTTTTTCCTGCAGAAAGGAAACTTTCACAGCACGGTAAATGTGTTCTAGTCACATCAGAAAAGGTTATTTGTTTTTATTGAAGATTGTAGTTGGCTCTCTTTGGTATAGGGTGTATGTGTTATTGAAGTCACTGCTAAGGACAGCTTTGGAGAACCAAACAAATGCCTGTTTCTTATTGTGGTGGAAACATCATATAAGTGTATTGCATGATTGAGACTGATTTTTTTTCCATTTGCTTAGTACGTTTTTATAACAATCGTTGCTTCAAAGGTAATGTTTTCTTTGAAATTGCAGCAAACTTTATCTGGGTTAATTTTAAAAAAAGGAATTGGCCGTCAATTGGTCTATTGTAGTTATTGTTCTTCCTTGCCTATTGAATAGACTAAGCAGTAAGATCTTCCTCACATGCATCAGAAATTTTTAAAAAAGGGTCAATGGACGATAGACATGCAGGTGTTCTGGTCTGATGACAGGGATTATTACAGAAAATGTGAGTGTTCTGAAGGATTTAATTCTGAGTGAAAAGAAGAGGAATTTTACTTACCATCCACATACAGATGTCAGTCTATGTAAATATATTAATTACTAGCAAGCAGCTGAAAATACGACGAAAAATAGATTTTGAGATAATGCCTCGTCCGGTTGATCTCCGCTACCAGAAATGTCAACAACAAAAAAGCGGATATCTTTCAACATACAGTACTCATGCTAGATGTCAACATAAGCGGATTATGATATAACAGTGCACTGTTAAGATGGTTTGTCAATATGGAAAAGAATTTGTTTATGTAACAATAGATAAATTTCAGTGCATTTTATGTCAAGTTTGCAGCTTCCTTTCATGGGGCCTCTGAATTTCTCCACTCCAAACCAATGGTTGTATATACAGGTTTAAACAGCCGACAGTGTTGCTGTGACGAACTATATGGTTGGGGTGGGGTGCTCCCAGTATTTTATTTAAACTATTATAGAAGTACCACCCAGGTTCTATTTTGTTGGAAGTTAAATTTCGTGAAAGATAGATGTAAAGCTCCAAGCCCCAAGTCAGTAACGCCAACAGTAGGATGGTTAAATATACCAAAAGAAAGTTGATATTCAATGAATAACAATTTAATAACAATTCAGTAATCAAATGACTCAAATCTCCAATTACACTCCTTCCACTCGACCCTTTAATAAGCATATTGCATCACTTGATCAGCAGTGTGAGATTGATTTTCACCTGTCCTTGTATTTCTACTCATCTGTTGGATTCTTTCTCTCTTATTTCTCCCAATTCCTTCTCCTATTCCACCCTGACCTATCTCCAGATTCCTTCTCCTCCTCCTCCTTGACTCTTTCTAGACTCCTCCTTCTTCTCCACTTTCTCCCCCATATCTACACTTCTGTCGACTTTGACTGTCTCGGCTACAGTCTCAATTCTGTCTCCATCTCTTGAAAGCTTGGGACCCAATGGAACCGGAAGTTCTCTGTCGCCTAAAAAGCTTCCTGTGAAAACACCAGGACAGTACAATCTTTTTCCTTAGCCCTCTCATCTCACACTACACACAGCGTATCATTACATAACAGCTATTAAATTTCTTTAGTCTTGCATTCGTTCACATCGAGATACCCATACGTTTTTGTATGGTAAAACAGCGTCATAATATAGCACGGTATCAATTACTTCTTATACATACATCAATAAATTCCGTCACATCCATACATATTCCTAATCCCGTTATACTAAACAATATTACAATAATCAGACACATTTCATTACCTTACAACTCATACAAAGTATGCAAATATTCAAATATCTCTGCTCTGATATATGCATACGTCCATAATAACTAATCTTACATACTTCAGCCATGTTTTCAAATTCACAATTCAAGCATGTGTAAATTCTGACATAAGGCATTAATAAATGCACTGTTTTACTACAAAGTAACCTAATAGCGAATTACAAAATTAATTTTGACCACAAGCTAATAATCTACATAATTCCGCCTCGCATCTAATAATTCTGTACGTAAGGCTTAAGCCCATTTCTCAAATACGCATGTAAAATGAAACACTAGAAAGGTAATTCTACATACTGAACGATCCTATTAATTAAGTGTACATACTACAAATAATTACAAATATGATACCGTAATATTCTGCAAAAATCGAGCAAATAACTTACCAGACCTTTTTGAAGCTTTGTCTTTCCTTAGAATCTACCTCTAAGTTTTGCCGCCAGATTATGAGTGGCTTCTTTCTCAAAGTAAGCCCTATTGATCTGCAATCCTTCCAGGCAAATGCTAAATCACTCTTACGATTTTGGAAGGTATCATTCTGGTCTGAATTGTAATCATTCCCCCTATCTTAACTTTGATTGGATATCGCTGTGGACCAATCCAATCAAACTTAGTGGACAATATCCCTCTTGCTGTCTGTCAGTGTGGGGACGGATAAAAACATGCCCCATTCACCCCGTGAACTTTCCTTTTAATCCTTGAACTAACCTTTAACATACAGGCATGATAACGTCAAGCCTTTACTAAGTGATGCAACTGGTCGCCTTTGCCAACTCAAGTTTCCAGTCTCTGGCTTGTCTTGGTAACCTTGTGTAAGGGTTCAACACTCACCCCGCGGCAATCTTTAGAGATCAAACACAAGGCTGTGGTCATATTGCCAAGACAGGTAGATTATGGCTTATACATGACTTTATAGCTCGGTGCTTAGCAAACGTGACAGTCGCCAGTAAAAAGAAATCGCCAGATGGTATATTTTGCCACCAATAAGAAATTAAAAAATTGCAATTTGCGACATTGGCAAAGCCCTGCGCGATCCCTGAATAAACTTTTTACACGTTATTTTTTGTACTTTTAAGAAGAGAAAACTATTTTTTTGTGTACAAGAAAAATACATATAAAATTTCAGAAGCCGCGCCATGATCGTCTTGTATTATTCATACGCAGTCTCTTCCCCAAAATGATAATAAACTTTATACATTTTTCTTACTTTTAAGATAGATTTTTTTCCATGTACGAGGAAAATACATGTATATAAAATTTCTGGAGCCACACCACAACCATATTATATCCGAATTTGTGCAATAATGGAGTGTGCAATGGTGGGGTCACACAGTACATTCATCCCATGTTGTAATTCTGCTTTGTTATAATGTGGTTCTGGATATCATAGTATTCTGTTATGGACTCCATGACCATATTATAAAAGAATCAAATAAAAAACTGATTAAAAGATTTAGCATTTTCAACATCCATTTGCTGAAAACTTGACACAAATACTATTGTACATCTGTCAGATATATGAAAATATGGGTTGAAAGAAAGTAGCGTGAAGTTTGGTTTTTATTTATTTTATTTCCTTTTTAAAACATTACTGTTTGAGAAAATTAAATATGTGTGACTGGTGTTTGTACACATCAGTGCTATGACACACAACAGGTACACACATTCATCAAATTATGCAATCATCCATGCAATATCATGATTCAGTACATAATCGAACCTAGCTGCTGCAATATAACAAGGGAGGGTTGTGTTGTGGAGTTTTCATTAACAGAAACTTAGAAATTTTATTGAAAATCTGACCTGATATTCTAAATTGGTTTTAGATGAAACTCAGGTTTTAAGCTCAAAGCCCAAAAACATTTGACAATCTTGAATCATGAAAAATTTTGAGAATTATGTAACTTCAGGAGTTTCTTCATTTTAGTTCCTCTCCATGACAGCAAAATGTCATGAACTTTACTCCAGGTATCATATCTGATTTTGAGGTTTTGAGTTTGTGCTTCAGTTTTGTGCTTGGGGTCTGGCCTGGAAATGAACACTTTAGAGACTCAAAATTTGAGCTTGAGAATTTGTGCAAGCCAGTGACAAAAAAACTTTTCGTTTGTGTTGTCCTGCTTGATTGGCTGAAAATGATGACTCGGTCTCAAACTCAACCTCAGTTTTATGATCTCCAGGCCTGATGATCAAAAATGTGAGCTCAGGTTTGAGATTGAGTTTTCAGTCTGAGCCAGTCAAAAGTGGTTTTTATCAAAGTAAAGTCATTTGTGACTGGCCGACACAAAATTGCCAGATATGACTCACCATCATCTCCAGGCCAAGCCCCATGTTCTCAAAATGTTTTGAGCAAGGATCCCAGGTGCATGCTCAGAGTACAGAACTTTTACAGTATATAACTTTGATTAGAATAAAGGTAGAATTACATAACTTAGAGGGATTTTTTTCTTGATGAGGGACTCTGTCAGAGGGACAAATTTTAATGATGCAGGTGCACTCCAAGTATCATTTCTTATTTTGACTGTTATGATCAGGAGCTTGAAGGTCACCAGCCATGCTCCAACATTTTTTTTACATCAGATTTGCATTGCATGATTAAAAGTAGTTATACTCAGACAAAAGAACAAAATAATTTTTAAGTGTAAAGAAGAAATAATAATTTAATTACTCAAAATAGAAGTATACAACGCTGTTATTTCCCCTTAGCTACGATTTCCCACCTATAGATACGCCAGCCGGAAATGACGTACATTTATCCCCACAAGACGAAGTACATGCTTCTTGTTGTTGAAAAATAAAACAATGAACTATGGATAGGGAATTTTTAGATGAAACTGCTGAAAATTAATTTACTGTTCAGCATTATATCAATATGCATGCATGACGCACTAGATTCTGTCTCTTTCAAAACTGTTCCATTGTTTCAATTTATTGTGAAAATTCCCGGTAATACAAGTAAAAAGGAATCAATATTGGCTTCCCTATGTCGGCCGACTTTATAAAAAAAAAAAGAAAATCGACACACTTTAAAGAATCCAAAGGAACCAAACTTGGCTTCTTTTTGTTGGCTGACTTCATATGAAAAAATCGGCACACTTAAAAGATACCAAAGTAAGTTTCCGGGGTTGGTTTGCTTTGTAATAAAACAACCTTTGTATTTGATATCCTGTGGGTAAGTTTAAGCAAGGAGTTTATTGCTGGCTGTGTTTATTCATCACTCGGGCTTCTGTTTGTTTGCCATATGTAATCATAATTGATGTTCGCAGGGCAAATAGCATACTCAACAATAACTTGCTTTAATAACACTATTGTAACCCATGCTAGTGAAAAGATTATCATTTGCACTTACAATACAATCTGTGTCTCGTTTGCGATTTTGTTCTTTGACATAAGCGATACACACTACAGTATGGATGCATAGGCAAGCTGGCATCCGCTACATATACGGAGTTCGTGGATATATTTTTTCTTTAATAAATTTCCGCATGATGAGAAAAGAAGGAATAAATTATAACAATGCAAGGTTAGTTTCTTTCATTTTATTTTCAAACAAGTGTATGTTTATCAATTTTTTTGTACCTTGCGAGGGGGGGGGGGCACAAATCCAACACAAAATTATTTCCTTCCTTATTTGTATGGAATAATGGAGCAAATATGATTGATGATATTGACTAGTAATGACAAGCTTTTAATTTACGCGTGCACACACTATGACAACTTGAAAAAAAAAACAAACAATAAAATTAACTGGTAAGAGCTTCATATTGCAGCAACTAAACACTGACAAAATGCTCAACATTATTCTCTCTCTCTCTCTCTCATGTGTAATCGAGTGTGTATTATATACAGCAGTGTTACAGCCTGAAGCCTAAAATTAAATATATTTGTTATAATATCTCTTGTACACAACTTTTAGAAAAATGTATACGTATTCTGTAAAATATTGTTTTATAAATCAATATTGATAATTTGACCGGAAGATTGAGAATGTCGTTGCAGATGCATATATTTATTTAGCATAACAAAATGTATATAAATATTTTAATTAGAATGAGCAAGATGTCAGTTTGTGTTTTCTCTCATATATATGTACGTTATGAAGTATGATTATTTTCTTGGAAAGAATATCAAGATAGTTTGTTTAAATTTAGTTTTTTTCCTAAAACATATCTTACATAGTGTCTACTTGTTGTTTGAAGAAAAAGAACTTGTTCAAACAATTGTTAAGTTGGGCTGAATTGTCTTTTGAGTTGGGCCGAATTGTCTTTGGGCCAAATTGACTATAATCTGGCATAAATGATACAACTTTCCCATCCCTCACCCTATTCAGTCCCACAGCTTGAATCCACTTTTTTAATGGTAAAAAGGCTCTTTTGGTTACATCTATATTCAACACAGTGCACCATATTTTTGCTGTACAACAGCACGATTGTAAGATATATCACAGAGACATTTACGTGGTGAAATTAAACACTTGAATGGCTAGGTTGAATAGAAGGGATAAATGTACGTCATATCCATATTTGGCATGCGGAAACTACTGATTCTTTACGGATATTGCTGAATAATTTTTTCATTTAAACAAGCGGATTTTTAAGTCTAATTAAACAATTTTATGGTGTGCATACATAACAAATGTGTTTTGTTTATGACTATAATAATATCACACGTTTGTACAATATAGGTGGCCAGTGACCTTTAAGCTTTTTGTCATAAAAGTTTAGAGAATAAAGGGCTAGATCTGGTCACCAAATAGAATAATTTACACAAACATTGTTACAAGGCAGCAGGAGCTTTTATCTCGTGCTCCACTAAATTATTGTATTTCCTTTAATCCAGGCAGCCTTTTATAACATACTTGTGACTGTAATTGTCTGCAGCTCTCTTTGGAAAATTAGCATACAAATAGAGGCACCTATTGGTTCTATGGTAAAATATTTACCTTGCTTGCTAGCAAAAGCTGTTTTTGTGTTCATTGACCTGCTTTCTGGATATGTTTACCGAATCATTGATTTCAGAGTAATTTCACCTCTAATTATATTAGGTTATAAAATTTTTGTTGTCTCATTCCTCTTGTGCTCTGTACAAAATCTTAATCTTCTACAAATTCAGGCATTATATTCCCTGATGATTTAACATGAAGTGCACAAGGTCAGAAGCAGAGTTAGGCTAGCTCTAGAGAAGATCACACAAAGTTTTGCCTTGATCAATATCCTGTTTGTCATGACAGAGCAATCCTTCTACGCCTCAAGATTGTACATCAATTAATTCAGTGTTCTATTGATTGCTTAGAAGTGTTGAGATTAATCTTTTCATTCTGTAACGGCTTTTTGCCGTGCTTTGTGAAGTCTTTTGGGACCTGTATATTTAAGAAATAACGACTTGAAAAGAGGCATCAGTTGCAATAAATAAAATACGTTTTCATTGTTGCAATTTTGTTCTGTGTGTTAGTGGGAGGGCATTATGTATTAAAATCAGATATAAAATATCTTTTGAAACTGATACCACTTTTCAAGTCATGATCTTGATTTTAACATGAAAAATAAATCAAGTTTGGCATCATGTTCACAACTATTACAATAAGTTGATCCAGTACTATGTTATACAAGGTTCTTCCTTTTGCACTGTTAGTTATAACTGAATGCTACATCATAGATTGTTACTTTTGATGATAACTGAATGTTACATCATTTATCATTACTTTTGGTGGTAACTGAATGCTACATCATAGATCATTACTGTTCTTGATATCTGAATGCTATGTATAGAACATTACTCATTGCTGTTGGTGATACCTGCATGCTACATCGGTGAACATTACTTTTGGTGATACCTGAGTTCTACATCATAGAACATTACTTTTGGTGATACCTGCATGCTACATCATAGATTGTTACTGTTGGTGATACCTGAATGCTGTACAATAAATAGATCACTACTGTTGGTGATTAAAGATGCCAATGGGTACCTTAGTACATGGGTACCCGCCCATTAATAATAACCTGGGTAATAAAATGAGCAACCAGGTAAACATTAAAAAAAAGGTATTCCAAGTTCAGATCGAGAAACAGAATAATGATTACAATTTGAGGCTTGTGTTGTGTGCGCATTTATTGATCATCACAGGGACTTGTATGGCTGCTTATAGTTTACTTGTAGTACATTTACGATATAATAATACAAGGGAGGATGCTTCTTTTCTTACTCACGTGACCTATTTAAGAATCAACGCTGATATTTAAAGCTAGACCGTCCGAACTTTGTACCTGTCCATAGTTCGTGCACCATTTTTCGCACGACTTAAATGTGCTTATTTTGAGGGCCAGAAGAACATTGACTAGGTCAGTACCTTTTGTTGACAGCAACAGTAAGTACTGATTAAGAAACATTCAGTGAAATAAAATTTAAATATGTACTACAATTCAAATGAAAGAAAGCACAATATAAATGTCCGGTTTAGCTAACACCATTTTTGCCAGAAGTTTGTGGCCCTGGAGCGAGTATTAGCTGTTCGAGTCAGGGCCGCTGTTCACATGTTTCTTTACTGGACTCTTCTTTTTATTAGCAGGAAACCCAGGGCTTTTTTTTTTTGTCATGGCAAAGGCAACACATAAACTTGGTTACCGTAACACGCTCTTCTTATACCATGTTAGGAAAATTGAACGAAATGGACAACTATACAGAATGAAATTTTTCACTGAAATATTTAAATACAAGGAAAATCTTTGTTATTTAATAACATTGAAAAAAAATCGAATACAAATTGACCATGTGTGTAAATATGGTAAATTTTGCATTAATTTTTACTTGAAAAAAACAGACGGGATTCTTGAATGTGAAACCATTTGTCATAGATTCATTCTATTTTGATTCTATATACGTAGCGTACCAGTCTAAATTGAAAATAAATGGTGCCAGATGTCATTAGAAGAATGGGCTGTATCAATGTGACTGTTGGATGTTATATGACTGAAAAATGTTAGAGGAGAGGGATTTTGCTAAACTTAAAAACATGTTGCACTGGACCGTCATTAAGGTACAAACCATGGCAGGTTGAGGATGCTATAAGAGTCATCATTTGTGGACTTTACGACTCGTCGCAAAAGTTGCTGTTGTCATGTATAACTAGTTAAAATGAGTGTTATGCATAAATAATTTATCCATTTGTTTTATGTCTATACTCGAGTATTAACTACTAATCCACATGGATTTAGCTGATTTATGACAAAAATTTTAACTGCAGATCCAGGTAAGTAGCAAAAATGAATGTACGTAAAACAAAATAAATATGTACATTTTTCACACAGTTTTCTTTAATTATGGCATGTAATATGCTCAGATTACGCTTTTTGCCACTTATATTAGTAATAAATTACACTTATACCTCTCTTGGGGCATGGCGTGTCTGAACCTACAACAAAGCAGTTCAGGTTCACATTTAATACAATATCCTTTGATCGGGTACCCGGGTAACTGATCATTATGATTGACAGGTGCCTGGTAGAAATTTCAGAAAAGTTTGACATCTCAATTGATGATACCTGAATGCTACATCATAGATCGTTACTGTTGGTGATGCCTGAATACTGTATAGTAGATCACTACTGTTGGAGATATCTCTGCATGCTACATCATAAAACGTTACTGTTGGTGATACCTGAATGCTACATCATAAAATGTTACTGTTGGTGATACCTAAATGCTACATCATAGATTGTTACTGTTGGTGATACCTGAATGCTACATCAATGATTGTTATTGTTGGTGATACCTGAATGCTGTATAGCAGATCACTACTGTTGGCGATACCTGAATCCTACATCATAGAACATTACCATTGGAGATACTAGAATGCCACATCATAGAACATTACTGTTAGTGATACCTGAATGATATATAATAGGTCATTACTATTGGTGATATCTATATGCTGCATTATAGAACATTACTGTTAGAGATACCTGAATGCAACATCATAGATTGTTACTGTTGGTGATACATGAATGCAACATCATAGATTGTTACTGTTGGTGATACCTGAATGCAACATCATTGATCGTTACTGTTGGTGATGCCTGAATGCTGTATAGTAGATCACTACTGTTGGTGATACATGAATACTTCATCATAAATCACTACTTTTTGTGATGCATTGTATCTGTATAAGAGGTAGCTATTGTGCAAAATAAATACCACTTTTTACCTAATGTTGTGCAAAGAGATGAAAAAGGTGCGTGTTAGAATGTTAGCTTTACATTCTGATGACGTATTCAATCCCTATTTGTAACGTGAGCCACAAGAATTGATCTCACATGCAAGGTTTTCTCTGGGTTTCTTGTTCATCTTCCTGAAGTTTTTGTGTTATTCTTTAGTTGTAAATTTTTTTAAATTTTAGTTGGCATCATGTAACCAGTATTAAGCTGTGGTGCTTTAAAATGCTGTTACATGCATACATATCTTGTTACTGCCCCTTAAGACCACCTTGTGCCACTATCTGAGCTGGTCATTTTAGTTGCCAGATCCTGTTCAGCATTTGCCAAAAAATTTATGAAGTTTAAAATTTAAAAAAGGATTCATCATGTTTTGATGTTCTAGGTTAAGTTTTTACAACAATGACATGGTTGTTGATTGTTAAATAATTGGTGTTGAAGATCAAATAATTACATGAAAGGTTCCATTGCACAAAAGTAATTGCACAGAGACATTGGCAGTTGACCTGACATGGGTTGGGCAGGATATTCCAGATGCACCCACCTGTTGTACATCTGGAAATCTGCAGCAAAAATAGGGCTGTTTAGCAAGCTGCAAACAGGGTAGTATGTTGTGTACCCACTTAGCATTGCACCGTCGGCCTTATTGTTTTTGGACAAACATATGGTACAACTTTCAGTAAACATAATTATTGTTTTCATCTTTATCTAAGTGATAACTTTTGTATGTTGTTTGAGAGGAACTTTTAAATAATGGTTGTGAAACATGGTTGCCAAGGAAATTAGACTGACTGTTTCTACCTCTATGCATTGTTTTACCCTGCAAAGATATATGAGGATAAATTGTTACGCATATGTAATTTAATTACTTGTGTATTAGTTTTAAATTCTTTTTTATTTTAATTTTGTTTCATTACATTTTATTGTAATGATAATTTTCATTGGATTTGAATCTCTTTTCGGAAAATTCACTTGACCTGATTAGAATGTAACCGTTGCTTAAGCACTATTTTTAGCTCACCTTGTTTCATAGCTTTTGTAAACATGAGTGAAAACGATTGGCTATTACCAAGGTCATGTTCTGCTTGTGTGATAGCTCTAATTTGTAAACAACTTTTTCTATTAAATCTTATAGTAAGATTCGTTAAGTTCTTTCAGGGCGTACGTGTCTGTTGTCTGTGTGCTTCTACTGCGTTGTTTCATCTGGATGACCACGTGGGCCACCATGTGATCTAAAATTGAGGGTTTTAATACTCATTCTCAGAGTTTTTCAGTCAGTCGTATTCCTACACCTGAGAGCTCAAGGTGTTTTATTGTTGATGCCAGCTTGTTCTGAAGTTCATCTCTTTTTGGAATTTAATAATTTATTCTCTAGAAAACTACACAAGTGCTCTTTTTTATAAAAGTTCTGGGACAAAGATATTCAGTGGGAATTTATTCTGGAATTCTAAACGGGAACATTATAAATTGTTATGCAACGAAGATCTGTTGCCATCAGTACAACGACCTCATCTGATGTCATCGCCTTCCATATTGGAATTTCTTCGAGATTCAAACCTGGATTCAATTAGAACTGTTTAGTGATAGGACTTACATTTTTCAATTCTAGGATTAATTTTTGGATGATATTCACAAACCATAAGTCCTATTTCATATTTTTACCTTGTTTTCTAGGGAAATAAATTATTTTGTTAAAATTTACAAAGCTTGTTGACTTCACTCTTTTCTTTTGTTACATTTGTACTAGCCTACACGTAACAAAATAATAATAATAATAATAATAATTGTTGTCGTCGTTGTTGTCATTGTTGCTTTTATAATTTAATCTTTGTATGATTCAGTTGTAAATCTTCGGATGTGAATTACAAGAATAAAGCACATTTTAATAATACAAATTGTTTAACTGTGCCCATTTTAAATAGAGTAAAACAAAGTAACCCTTTTTAAATTTGATCTTAAAAATCCCACACTAGTCCAGAAAATTCAGTGAGTTTAACCAAGAGTAAAATATGTTTTCCTTCTGTTAGAGCACAAGCTACTTCATTAATTAACTTTCATTATGTTACAGAAAAAATGATATAGAAACTTCCATTATGTTACAGAAAAAATGATATAGAAACTTCCATTATGTTACAGAAAAAATGATATAGAAACTTCCATTATGTTACAGAAAAAATGATACAGAAACTTCCATTATGTTACAGAAAAAATGATACAGAAACTTCCATTATGTTAAAGAAAAAATGATACAGAAACTTCCATTATGTTACAGAAAAAATGATATAGAAACTTCCATTATGTTACAGAAAAAATGATATAGAAACTTCCATTATGTCACAGAAAAAATGATACAGAAACTTAATGGCCTGGACTCATAAAAGACTCACATATCACATTTTTACCTGGCACTTTAAAAAAAGAAAAAGAAAGATTAAACAATAATATATTGACAGGAATTGGGGAGGGGGGTTTCCAGTGGACTCCACATGTCATTTCATAACGGGGATGTTTCATACCCAGCATTTCTACACGTGCTATTGTATTTTCCATTAACATTGGTTGAATTTAATAGAAAAGAATAATAATGTTTATTATTATATATTTTTATTATTAAAAATGAAAAAGAAGTCAGATTTTACGATTGTTGAAAATACTATAAAACAATAAAATCAGAAAAATATATAACAAGTCTAAAATTGATCTTAAAATATTAGTTTGTGTACATAAGTATTATAGTGCATTAAATCACAAGAATTTAAGACATATACAAATAGAAGAGAACAGCCTTACATAAAGGTTGTTAGTCATCAAGAAAAGTATTTACAAAAGTGATCAGTCAGATTAATTACTGCTTCATTATTTTGATTAAAAGTTAATTTGCTTTATTCATTTGCTCCAAAAGTACAGTATTTTATAATTTAATTACTGGTATTGTATTTTTACAGTAATAAATCTTTTAGTTTAACATTTCCTTTATATATGAATTTGTATAGATAGTATTCCTTTTTATTAACCATTTTTATTTGCAATCTTGCCAAAAATGGATTTTTGCTTAGTTCTCCAATAAGTCTGGTTGATGTAAATTTTATTAATTATCTTCAATAATATTGAGTGGTTTTATTGCCTTTAGTAAATTTAGTCTGTGAACTCATATTGATTCTGTTTTTGCTTTTATTACAATAATGAAACATATTTCACATTTTCTTTTAATACAGCTTGTGTCACTTTTATGTCAGAAAAGCAGGTCACATACCAGTTTTTCTGTTTTATGCATTTAATTACTAAATACCAATTCATTGTCAGCTTAGCATTGCATCCCTTTTGCATTAGAGCAGCAGTGATTGTTCTAATTCAATGAGACAATGTCTAGGAAAGGTTAGTTCTTGCTGTTATCACATTAGCATAGACTTGGTCCACACAAATATGTTTACTTACATAGAAGTTTTAAAACTTCTTTATAGCATTTTCTTTGAGCAGTGAATATGCACAATGTAGCATTCCACTTGCCTATCTCTAGTTGGATGAGGTCTGGGACCTTACCAAACTTGGATGTCAGGAATGAAAAGTTCCTTCCTTGTCACTGAAAGAATTAGTAGGAGTTTTCCTCCTGGGTCTCTCAGTTTGCCCTGTCCTTGAGAGTATTCCTTCTCCAATGGTTCCTTTGTGTGCCACACTGGACCTCATTTCAGAAGCTTGGTCTGTCGTAATGGTCAGTGGCTGGGTCCTTTCCATTATAAAGGTGGATAGTAGTTTCAGTTTCAAGTTCTCCCTTCTCTAATTATTTCCCACATGTTCCCACCAGTTGAATTTGGTATGATTAAAGGAAGAGGTGAATTCTGTTTTTCAGAAGGGTGCAGTAGTTCAGCCCATTAAAGGTCACTAAGTATCTCAATCCTCCATTTTCAATGATTGGCTGATCCAAAATGGCTGGCTAAACTCAGAGTTAACTCCTTCTCAGTATTTCATCTTCAGGTAGATTAATTTCCACAGAAACAGGATTAGTCCATGTCCCTTGGGACAGAGTGGTCAAGATCCAGCCCCTGCTGGAGGTGCTGAGAGCAATGATCACAATATCGGCGGGTCATTTTCTTTCTTTACCATGGACCATGTACTCAGCAATGTATGTGATTCCCCTATGCAGACTGTAATTGTGCCCTCTCTAGTTCCTTCTTTTGGCAACTGGAAACTGCACAGGGATCCTGTGAATGCCCATATTTCTGAAGGTGTGGATTCCACCATAATCTCTTATGGTCCATAATTCAAGGCTGGTTTCTAACCAGAGTCCCCATGCACACTTTCAAACCCTACTCCTATCAGTTCACAGATTCATCATATTCAGGGTTTGGTGCTCATCCAGAGCTGAAGGAGCTAATTCTTCAGGGTTCATATTTTGAGAGGAATCTATCCTCCACATCAACAATTTGGAAATGAAAGCAGTGTTCTTAGCCTTTCAGGGGTATACATTAATAAAAGAGTTCACTGCATGATGGTCTCCTCTGATACAGTGGTAGTAGCATACCACACAACAACATGCATATTTTCCACCTTTTTTCTTTGGACGATCTGCGTCCAAATGGATTGATGCAGTAGGAAACATGTCGATCCTACAATGGATGATTTTCTTCCTGAGAGGGACCTTTTATTTATGAAGTTTATGAGGTTTGAGCCATTGCTACCAGTTTCTTACATTACCTTGTTACATATCGGCTCGTTTAAAGTAACATAAAGAAAAGAGCGAAGACAACAAGCTTTGTAAGTTTTAACAAAAATAATTTATTTCCCTAGAAAACATGGTGAAAAGGTGAAAATATGAAATAGGACTTACGATTTGCAAAGAAAATCCAAACATTTGTCCTAGAGTTGTGAAAACATATAAGTCCTATCAATAAACAGTTCTAATTGAAGCTAGTCTGAATCTCAATTCCGTTCCAAGATGGTGGATGATGACGTCAGACGAAGTGTTTACACAGATGTCCAGAATTTTCACTTTGAATCACAATTTGTACTGTTCTGTTTCAATTTAGAATTAATTTCACCAAATGTCTTTGTCCAAAGCCAGTTGTGTAGTTCTCCAGGGAAAATAATTATTGTTTAACAAGTAGATGAACTACAGCTATCATCTATAACAATACACATATCGTTCTACAGACGTACAAATGAACAACTCTTTCCAGCACCAGAAAAAGAATACCTTCTGACTCCTATTTCACAGATACCTGAGTATTTAAACTGAACAAAAATGTCATTTCATGTACACGCATGAAGAACGCGTGGTGATTTTGAAATCTCACCATCGCAGTACAGAATGTCAACAAGTATAATTAGAAATTACCTTGGTCACGACCAATCATCTACCTAGCTTGTTTATCAAGCCAGCAATCTAAGAAAATTGCTTACGAAAAGAGTCATATTTATGTTCTAAATAAACACGATGTTTCTCTCGAAACGTTACATCCTGTGAACATGATCATCATAACAACAATAATTATATATAATGATACAAAAATGAAATAGAAAGAATTCAAATTTTAACACACAAGTAATTAAATGACATGGTTGTAACAACCTTTTCTTTTCATCTTTGCTCATTTGCTCACTGAAGTTAAGGTATATTCCCTTTGGTTTGATTGTTGTAGCTCATGAAGTGAACCATGTTGATACCATCAGGCAGTAGTCTTCAATTGTACAAGCCATTTGTTGGATCATCAGCCTCCCACCAAACTGAAAACTGGTATTAAAATGTAATTTTGGGGGCTAAAAATAATTTTAGTGTTGTAATACTTACCTGTTGCTATTTCCAGGTTCCCCCCCTCCAGCACTGAAATCCAACTAGTTCAGGCTGTGTCCTAAAAAGAAAGTAGGCCAGTACAAATGGGTAAGGTGTCAACAAACTGGACATGGGGCAATCTCATGTTCTAGAATCACCCATTTCACCCTAATGGGGAGGACAAATTCTCAAATGGCCATGGTATTTTCTGCTAGGAAAAGTTACTACCAGCTACATAATAGCAACAGTGAAATATTACATGATTAAAATTAGATTTAACCCCTGCAACCAAATTACATATCTTGAAATCACTGAAGGTTCTCTGCAAGAGTCTGTGATAAGGGGGACTCTTGTCAAATAAATGTTTGTACATTTATTTTAAAAATTTTGAATGATTCAGAGTTTAGATTTCAGATTTACATTTCTTTCACACAAAAAATTGCTTCACTCATGATAAAAGCTAGGTTGATAAAATATGATGTTTTCAAATTTATTATTGCGCGACATGGGGTTCTTCAGTGGACTTAAATTGATGTCTGCTAATCTCATTACAAATGGTTGAATGACAAGATAGAAGTTTTTACATTTTGCAATTTTTGTTTAACTGATTGTAGGGCGAAGTGAGATCATATGATTTTTCATCTGTTATGTGTCATTAATTGTTAGATTGAATATGAGCTTGAGCCATGCATATTATGAGGTAAATTTGCACCAGATTGGCTAAATTATTGCCACTATAAAGATAATTTTTCTGGTTTGACTTGGATCAACCTTGGAATATCTGCTTATGCGATCAAAATGTTGGATGATTATGATGATGTTGAAGCCATATCCCATCAGATTTTGATCAGACTTTAAATATAGCTTGAAATAGATTTTAAATATAGCTTGAAATAGACTTTAAATATAGCTTGAACTTTGCAAAATAATTGGATAATGTGCAAGATAACACATTTTAAAAAGATGATCTTGCAACTGATTGGCTGAGCTTGTTACGAATCTAGAGACTGTTTCTGATCTGGGTGAACTTGGTAAATAGATTTAAATCATTGAGAGCTTTGATGGGTATAGTTATAAACTTGATCAATGCATATTCATGAGGCAGTGTTGATCTGATTGGTTGAGATTGGAAGCACTTTAGTGACTTGTTCTTATCAAATTTTTATAAAACATTTGTAAAATAGGACAGGGCCTGAAAATAACAGTGGTCTGAGTTCTGGACCTGCAGTTTTCCCAGTTGGACCCAAGAAAAAAACTTGTCAGCAGTCCGTCAGACCTCCCGCTCTTAGAAAAAAGGAATTCAAAAGTTATTCCTCTGCAGTCTCAGAGTTGTTTGTTAAACAAAGTATAAAATATCAAGAAATATGTATGCAACATTACCTACAAGTAATGTTACTCAAAGCCTACTAACAGTTTTGCCATGTACATTTTAGTCAGACTGGACCACGCATAAAAGAGTGCGTGAACCAGCACTGTTGTACCCCTGAATTCAAGTATCCTTCAGTATAAATATCAGTCACAAGACCTAAAGTCTAATCTCGTTCATCTTATTACTTGGAAACAAAAGATTCCAAAGTCATCAGCTTGAAGCCTCATTCAGTGAGACTCGAGATGTCTGACATAATGGTGGGCTAAAAATGTGTTCACACATATTGCATGACTGTTCCTATATGGTAAAGTTGAATTAGCCACAGGTTACAAAACTTAAGGGGGCCCTGAGTGGCTGAGTGGTCTAAAGCGCTCACCGTTACGGATCACTGCCATCTCACCTCTGTCTGCGTGGGTTTGAGTCTCGGGCTATGTGAGAAAGCTTGCCGGTAGCTTCTCGAGGGTCGGTGGTTCTTTCCGGGTTCTCCTGGGTTCTTCCTCCACCATTAATACTGGCCGCCATGTATAGCCTATCTTGTGCTGAAAAATGGCGTTAAACCCTATAACAGCAACAACAACAACAAAACTTAAGACATGAAGCAACCTATAACTCATGGCTTCACTCCAATGAATAGAAGAGAAAATCAATACAAGCCATGAGTTTACATTGGGCTTTGCATCAATAGGCAGATTAGAAAAGTTTCAGGATCCCAAAAGTGAAGAAAATGAATTGACCTGCATCAAAGAAGAATAAGCCAAAAAGGATGTAAAGTATACCAAACTCCATGTTCACCCATTTGAAGAACACTAATCATGTCACTGTATTTCTCATCTGGTTGTGCAAAAATATGGTAAATGGTTTATATGAAAAAGATCTTGGCCAAAGTTTGATTATGAGCAAGAGACTTTGTACTAATTATACCTTTTATGTATGGAAATCATTTTCATCAGACTATAGTAAAATAGGTAAAATACATGTGAAACAAAGTGTATATTCTTACACTACCATATAAACCTGCTTAGTGGAACATCCATTTGTTATGTAAGCATGGTGAGTAATATTAGGTCCACTTTGGCCTCATGTATATTAATAAGCCTCTTGTTTTTGAATAAGCATACACAGGTCAATCAAGGGAATGATCCAGCCACACAAAATGCTACCAACTACATCAAAGCTGATGATTGCAATGTGACCTTTACATTTTCTTAAGAACCTGCTTAAGCTTGCACAAAATTTTACTTCCAAATCCCTTCTTTAATTCATATGTGGGTGCCCATTAGTAATGACCTTTTTTGTGTGTTTGTCTTCCTTTGGGTCCATTTTTTCTTATTTTAATCGTTAAAAGCCAGCAACTCTTTCATTTAATTGGATGCCATGTTTTTTAAAATAAATTTTAAGTCTCTGTTGTAGTAAAACCTTGTAATCAGTTTAGCCTATGAACATTTAAGTATTTGTGGATGAAATTTGGTGTGTACATTGTCTCGTAGGTGTGGATGTTCTTTTTATTAGTTTTGTCTCATTAGAGCTATGAAGGTCATAACTGGTATTGGTCAAGAAACATTCAACATATTCAGATGCAGTGGATAGATCTCATAGACTTGTGTGTGCTTTTTATGGACTTCATCTCATCTGCCCGATTTTTAATGAAGTTATGTCCCATGTGAAACAAAGTATGTCTTGAGAACGTCAAATTTTGCTTGCAGTCTGCAAAGCTCAAGAACTATTCTACATATTGTAATTGAATGAGTATGAACATTGACTCCTAGATGTAGATGTACCTTTTATTTTTTGGGGGTCTTTTTTATGCCATTTTGGACAGAGTTATGGCCCTTGTGAATCATCTTCATATCTTTACATCAGATGTTGTTTGTAGTCAGAATAGCTCAAGAATCATATTCGGTTGCAATTTGATTTGAATGTTCCTTCACTGACTAAAATGTTTCTGTTTTGGGTTTTGCCTTATCTATTCCACTTTGGACAGAGTTATTGCCCCATCAGTTAACTTCATATCTTTCCATGGGCTATTGCTTGTATTCACAAGCCCATGAAGCAGTAGCAAAAGCATTCTACATTATTATTTAGAGGAGTCATGCCCTGTGTATCTTGTCGAAACTTTGCTTTCCTAGCACAGGTTCCCTCTTTAAGAACCTAAGGGGCAGATCATATTGAGTAGGGCCCCTTATAATGCACTCATTGCAAATAGATCTAGTTTAATGCTTTCTTGTGTAACCTCCATAAAAATTGAAAGAATCTGAAATTCTTGTAGCAAATGCCATTAATTTTTTTTTCCATAACTATATTCCTCTGTTCTTATCATTAAATAGACCAAAAGGTAAAGAATGTCACTATATCGAGGAAATAGTTGATGATTATGTAATTATAGTTGATGATTGTGTACTTATAGTAGATAATTATGTAATTATAGATCTCTGCTGCTGGATTAAGATCATTATTTTAAAGCTTATTGTTGTAAGGTCAGACTGGGCTACAGTATTTGTTGGTGATGCATGTCACACTCACTTTAAGTTCTTGGCCACTGGAATAGGATCATGAGCATAATAAGTAGCAATTGGAATGTATATTTTATCCCAGGCATTTTTTGCTTCACCAGTATAAGCAGGGTGAGATATAGAGGTCACTTTCCAATCACCAACTATATGAAAGTTTGGCATTAAAGTTTTTGAAAGTCATACATCTTCTTGATCATTTGCTGCATTCAAGTGAAATTCTCATACTACCACAATAGGTCTAAAAAATGTTATACTGTCGTTAGCTAGGAGTTTGTGTCTTACATGACTGAGCATCATTGCAAATAATGTTTAAGTTTTTGATAATCATATACCTTTTGCATCAGTGACTGTATTTAAATGAAGCTTTAGGATAATATTACTGTAATTTTTTAAAAGATTCTGGCATGAATGGTTTTTAAGTTTATACAATTGTTTCCAAGCAACCTTCAAATATGGTTCCTCTTACTACAAAAAGAAAAAAAAAAACAAAGAAAAAACCTCATTCAGCAGACCCTGATCAAATCTGACAGCAAATGTTCTAGATTGATAACTTTTCAGAGCTATACAAATGATGTTCTTCCATCAGATATGACTGTCATTAATAAAAGTAGAAAACCATTTACATAACATTAATAAACAAAACTGTGGAACAGAATTTGACACTGGTTCTTTAACTATTGGACAAATGATGCTGATGTATTGTAAAGTGTGTGTGTGTGTGCATGTGTGTGTGTGTGTGTGTGTGTGTGTGTGTGTGTGTGTGTGTGTGTGTGTGTGTGTGTGTGTGTGTGATTTGGATTTTTAACGTAGCTTTAACAATTTTTCAGTCATGTCACTACAATGACTACAGTGTGGCAGTTTATTGTGATGTCTAGCACTTGTGCATCATGCCGCAGACATGTAGCATGATGTCCTACCCAGTCACATTATCTTGACATCAGGCTGACCAGTCCTAACACTAACCTCTTAATGCTGAGTGCCAAGCGAGGCAGCTGCTGATACCATTTTTATACGTCATTGGTATGATTCGGCCACGGTTCGACCCTGCGACCTTCTGCATCCGAGGCAGATGCTCTAACCACTTAGGATACCGGAGCAGTCCCATAAAATATGGATGAAGACGCAAACACTAGAAAACCTTGAAACAATTGTTTTTATAATATATGCAGTTAACATTTGATAAATTATTAATTAGGGTGAAGTCACTAAGAGCTGGGAGAGATCCAGGGGACAAAGCTAGTTGCATAAATGTCTTATTCTTTTTGATGCCAGAGAATTGGATTTGTGTGTGTGTGTGTGCATGTGTGTGCATGTGTGTGTGTGTGTGTGTGTGTGTGCACGCGCACAGGGTAAAGGAAAGAACAGACAATTTTTAGTAAGTATTTACTCCAACTTTTTCTTTGCCCTGAACATTTTTCAGTGTTTGAATTTTCATTCACAAGCTGACATATCTACATGCACATTGGTGAGAAATATCAGGCCCTCTTGAGCCTTTTGTTGATAATTTTTCTTATTCTTCTATAAAGATCCGCAAAATTTTGTGGGAGTTTTAGATTTAATTCTTTAGGATATAAATAAGTTATAAACTTATTTTTTTTGTTGTTTTTTTGCATTTTTATGCTCACAGCTTAACATGGTTACCAAATAGAAAATTTTATGAAACTCTAAAATCACTCTGATTATGAAGTATCCATGGAAAATAAAATATATACCAAATTAAATGTTTTATTTCAAGTCCTTAAATTTACATAATTTTAGATTTTGAGATGTGGAAGCCACAAATATAAAAAATTCATGTATAATTTCTGAATATGATATTAATCAGGTATGTTGAGGATGCACTTTTTACTTCATTTGTAGAAACATCACAAAAATTTCACATTTCTGATTAATTGCATAGACTTAAACATTTATTGGTCATTTCCTTTTAGAATAAAAAGATTTTTCATCTGAATAATCATCCTATGTTCCATAAATATAATACTGTAACAACAGTTCACTATTTCCCCTTCTCACCAAGGGCATCCATTATAATGCCAGGTTTATGCTACTGATGGGTTTGCCAAAAGTGTGGGCTTCTTTACTAATTTCACCAACACCTTATGCAGAAAAAAGCTGAATAGTAAAGTACTGTACTTTACACCATCTTTAACTTGTATGCTTTAAATAAATTTTAAATGTACTTTAGTAATAAGGCAAGTAAGTGTTTTTTTGTTTATTTTAAATTGGAAGTAATTGTCACATGAAATTAAATAAAATATAGTTGCCCAGAAGATATACATTGTAATGCAAAACTTGACACCTTGCCATTGCAACTGGAACAGTGGTAATAACACCTCACCATCGGCTGATGTGGGCAAGATAATAATATAGTCAACACAGTTTATCAAGAAACAGATGAACATTTCAAATTAGAGATAAAACTGTAAAAAAATATCCTTATCAGATCTTCTCATTCTTGAGACAGAAGCAGGAAATAGAGTAAGAAAGCAAAATTGCAAAGTCCTTGGTGCAACACCATTTAATTAATGAAAATAACCTGCCCTAGAGTTTGCCATTGAATGATAAATTCAGGTCTCCTGTTTGCACTATAAATCCTATAATATGTTGACCATTGAAATGTTGGTTGAATGCCACCCAGTTTGTCAGGATGATATCTCATGTGATTTCTGAGTTGTTCAATGAAGATGTGAGTTTCTCTATTTAGTACCTGTATTTCTATTGATCTTCCCTATTGACATTTATCAGATATTTAGCTGTAGAGTGCTATATATAGTGCAACAGTCTGATATTTATGCTGAAATTTAATTCTTGCTAAAATTAGACATACTGGATATTATGCAGGAAATCAATTTTCATTGAGCCCACACTAGTGGCTAAGAAAGATGTATTCTTGAGCAAAATCTTTTTGTAAAAAACTAAATGATGTATGCCATGCATATTCATCAACATTTATATAACATGCAACTTTCCCTTTTGTCATTATTAAAGACAGAAATAGATTCTATGAATGTCCATTTGCAGATGATAATAACAGCTGCATGAGTGATATTGAAATGGTAACTTAATTAAGGAATTTTCTAGTCCTCAGACTCTATCTGTACAGAGAATTTGCAGATACGAGTAGAAATTGCAATAAAAACTTGTGCCCTCAGCCATATTATTTACAGAAGCAGACTACTGATGATTACAACCCTTAGGCAAGAGCTGAAATCATACAATGTTGAGATCATTGAGATTATATAAAGTCGTAATGGAGACGATACAAAATAGGATGTTAGGATAGTATATAATTAAGTTGATCTTGCAACATTGTTCATGACTTATAATCTTATTTCTGTTTATCTTGAAGGTGTGAATGTGCATGGTTTGCTTTCATTGTTGAATGAAATTTATCTCGTTCAGCATTGCCTAGCACCCCATAGTTTAGGGCACCATGTTTCCATTTCACTTATTTTTTCCCAGGTCCTTGTTTGGATTGCCATTGTATAATGATGAAAGCTAAAGTGGACTGGGTGATCCAGGCTAATCATTTTCATAATATTTCCCAGTGTATAAATTGAAACCATTTATCCACATCATAGACTCAGATTTACTAGTGCATTATGCAGTGGCAGTTCAGGATCTAGGCTCTTCATTCACTTATATTTTCATTATGCAAAAGCAGAACTGGGTCTGGAGACCATGAAACTTTGAGCAGAGTTGGAGGTGAAGTTTCCACAATCAACCTATGAGAAACATGTTCGCAAAAGTAAATCTCATGCTTAAATGCAAGATCAAGGTTACACATGTTTATGGCTCTGATAGAATTAATTTTGGTTTTTCAGATATCATCCAAGTCTGATTTTGGTTTACAGATAGAATTTGTTACAGAATCGGGACAAATGTTGTTTTTGTTGAGTTTGGACCAGAAACACATTTCACTTTGCTTTATTAATTGATACCAACATCAGATGATGACTGTAGAATATCTCAGCTGAAAACAAATACTTTGAAATGACTACTCAGGTGCTACACTTTGGAATGCACTGAGATCTCCCATAGCACTCTAACATCATACCCTGTACAGGATTGGGGTTCTGCCCAGTGAGTACAGCCTTGGGAAGGGTCATCAGGCCATAGAACACAATTAATTTTACTATATATTCTCTACATTTGTTTCTCAGTACTGAACTTTCCACTGTGTGACAATCAATACAAATCATATGTCAATCTAAAATACCTTCAAAGATGACTTCACGGTGAAGTTCTTGTCAAGGGTTGACCTGCTTATTTTTGAGAGGCTGAATTGTAAACAAAACACCATGCAATGGAACACAGATTTCACTTCCGGATCATCACCAAGGCCTTATTACTCACTGTGCACTGTCGCCGAAATACACACAGACAACCACACCATAAGCTCATATTCTAAAGAATAAACAATTGCCTTTAAATCCTTACCAAGAATGCCTAAATCTAACTCTTGTATCACCACCAAACGGAGACAGGAAAAAATGATCTAAAAATAGACTGGGACTACATTCGTGGGTACTGAACTGGATTTATTAATTGTGACCTAAGGCCATCAGTGTCCCTGCATGAAGCTCATTAGATCTCTCACAATAGGACATTAACTTTCGTGTGACGAAATAAAGTGTAAAATGGCATTTGGTTAACCAGGCCAGTTATTGTGTCAAATCAAAGTGTAAAATGGCATTTGGTTAACCAGGCCGATTATTGTGTCAAATCAAAGTGTAAAATGCATTTGGTTAACCAGGCCGGTTATTGTGTCAAATCTAAGTGTAAAATGGCATTTGGTTAACCAGGCCGGTTATTGTGTCAAATCAAAGTGTAAAATGGCATTTGGTTAACCAGGCCGGTTATTGTGTCAAGATAGTATTGAACTGAAGCTTTATGTTCAAGTTATTATTGAAATTTGAAATGAAGATTTATGTTCAGGAAATTATTTGAATTGATCTTTTACATTTGATAAAATTGTTAGCTATTCAACCTTGAGTTGTTCTGTACATCTAGAATGCTGGCATTGCTAACTGGACTTGGGAGTTATTAAATTTTAATGCACACCCATATCTGTCAGATTTTCAAAAGCCAAGTAGGGAGATTGAATAAAAAAATTGGGAGATTGAGATTAAAATCGGGAGGTTTTTCATGGCACTTTTTAAACCTTGTTTTCACGAAAAATTGACATATCTTCTGGGTTTAATACATGTGAGATTCTAAAAGTATGCCACATTTCTCCCTGTGATGTGCCTTATTTTCCCCCCGTACATGCCCTCTTTTCATATTCCTCTCAGCTGTGGCCAGTATGCATGATAGCCTATATTGTGAAATGGACTGGCCCTCCAACATAATTCAAAGAAACCATTTTTCAGTGTGTGCTATGTAAGCACCAGCAACTGATTGGTGGATAAGCCATGCCATATTTTGTTGTAAATACACAGTCTCAAGCTACTGTACATGTGGCAACTATTTTTCCCACTTTATTTCCTTATTCTCGACTTGAAAGGCATTTAACATTGTTTACTAAATAACATTTATTCTGAATTAAATTTTTGAACGCATATAAGTTGTGTGGTATGTTTCTTCATTCTTCTTTCAATTTAATGATGGTAATTAATATTTGTATACATGGTACAGTAAATGCCATGTGTTCACTTGTTTAAGTTTCTTTGAAGGGAATGGTGATGCTATTATAAGCATTCATCGTGATCATTCTTGGGATTGAAACTGATTGCTGACAATTTTATTGTTGTGGTTTATTCTTTTTGTGGTTTATTTTCTGATTTTGATATTATTGTAGGGTTAAAGAAAATTAATAATTTGACATGAATAATGCTTAAACATTCTGTTTACTGAAGAAAAAAATTCTTTGTAGTGTGATAATTATTTAATTACAGCAATATTCATGGGTGATAAATAGAACATGGCTTCTGTGAATTGCATAAAATATATCTATTTATGTAGGATTTTTTTAAGGAGAAATGAAAAGCGACACACTTATTGTAATAATTGGGAGTTCTCTGCAAAAGTCAAGAGATATAATGAATTGGGAGTTAGGCATGGAATGACCCCAAAAATTAGGAGTTTTTTCTCCAGGCGTGAGAGTTTATGTGTATGTACACCTTCTGCAGTATTTATAGTACCGAAGCAGGGTTGTGACATATTCTTATATTTTAATTGTTTTAGTGTATTCATCATAGATACAATATGCCATCTTGAATGAAAACAAGAAAAATGTAAAATATACCATATTTACCTTATATATTGGGATTCAATAAAATCATTTTTTTTCCTGCTCACCTAGGTCATGTAACCCAAGACTTGAGAAATGAAATAAATTTGTGCCCCCCCCCCCCCATCCCGCCACTGCATATTGCAATAACATAGATAAACAAATTTAATTTATGATGACCGACAAATATGGTGACCGAATATATATGGTAAATATGGAACCATCACAGTTATGTCCGCTGGCATTTCTGTGAGAGCCTAATTAACTACTGTGTTTTATCTCCCATTTTGCAGACATATTTGTTATATTGTTACACTCAATTGAAAGCAGACCTGCCTTGTATTATCATATTACTCATGTCTTTTGTATCGAATCAAATAAAGTAAATGGAATAAAAAGAAAGTTATCCTACCTGCATAAGAGTTAGTGGTCACAGTCAGGTCAACTCATGTTATTTGACCACTTGAACAATGTTATAAATATTATTATGTAAGTAACAATTAAACTACGGTATATGTGGGTGTATGTGATTTGGATTTTTAACGTAGCTTTAACAATTTTTCAGTCATATCACTACAATGTCTGCAGTGTGGCAGTTTATAGTGATGTGTAGCACTTGGGCATCATGCCCAAGTACCATTTTTATAAGTCTTTGGTATGACTCAGCTGGGGTTCAAACCACGACTTCCTGCATCCAAGGTGGACACTCTAACCACTAGGCCACTGGAGTGGTATATTTCACAAACCAAACAATTTTTTTAAAAATCAAGTATCAGTATTTCACTGATGAAAGAATTTAAAATGTTGAGTTTCAACACTGATGGTTGCTTCATGAATCAAATGCCTTAAACAAATTGAATCTGTGTTTGTTGTGCAAAAAAGCGTTGATGTAATACTCAATCTATTGCAGGTATACAATGAGGCACACATGTTCATGATATGTTGAAACCTCATGGAGTTATGTTTTATCACGATCTTTCAGAGATAGGAGTCAAAATATAGGTAATCAATATTGCAAAGTGAACAACTTCATTTAAAAAAGCTGTTTATTGACAGTTATTTCCAGTGTGATTAGAAAATGAGTATTCAGCCATTAAGCAGCACTGCTACCCCCCCCCCATGATCTTCTCAATGTTCAGCCAGGTTGGCACCCCATTCTTCATTTTCCAGAGGTCAGTCAGTAGTAACTCATGCCCTTACAGAAGGGTCTATGTTTTTGGACCACGTTTGTGTGCAGGTTTTTGAGAGAGAGGTGTTTACCAGCCAAGTGCAGCATCAGTATATGGATTATAGAATATAACTGTTTGCAAGAATGATGGAGAATGTTTTAGTAGTACAGGAACTTGTCACTTTAGTTTTGGCAGTAGCCATTAATTTGAAATAATGGCTTTTTTACCCCTTTGTTTTGGAACTTTTTGATATATGGTGTACATTTTAGATCTGTTCGCAAATCAGATCATTTCAGAGCTTATGTGCAGTATATGCAATGGATTTTGAACCAGAATTTTTTACAGGTAGAATCAAAATATTGCATGTTTTGCTGCTAAATAGGTAAAAGATGATTGTTTCTAACTAAAATGAAATGCAGTCTTGGTGCTAAACCCAGAACAAATCTACCACTGAAAAGTTTGCTTCCTTTCTCTGGATAATTCATGATCATTAGTAATTTCCTGTACTTAAAACATAAATATCTTAAGAGTTTCAAATTTTTGGCAGTATCACACTGCTTTCATTTATCAACACATGTGAAGGACAAAACTGAAATTTTGAAAAAAATGTGATGTGGTTTATTATATCAAATGTAATGATTGTGAGAAAGATTACATTGGAGAAACAGGCGGAGTGTTAGAAACCAGGATTAAGGAACACATCAGTAGAGAGTCATCAGTCATACATGAACATTGTAGCAATATGGGACATTCCATCACCCCAGCCTTACCAAGGTGATTGCTTCAGAGGACAATATATGGAAAAGGAAGGTGAAGAAGGTGATCAAAGTACAACAGCAGAGGCCACCACTAAACAGGGATGAGGGGCTTAAATTACCACCCATCTACACCATTCTAATTGTATCATGTGACCATTATAGGTTACATGATCAACATTAGTGCTGATGAAGGCAGTGTGATACTGCCAAAAATTTTGAAATCTTAAAATATTTATGCAAGAGTATGGGAAATTGCTAATAATTAGAACAAAGCTGCTTTATTTTCAGTGGTTTGCTTTATTAAAGTCTGTATGATAGACCTAAGTATCACACGGAACATGCATGGTCAATATGACACTGAATAATTGTGTTTGCCAGTAAATTTTTTTGCATTCATAATTAAATATTTATGTTTTCTGAAAAGAAACTCAAGCCTTGCATTGGACTTTTTTTTTTTACAGTAGGCATTTCCACAAGTTACCCAGTTAAAAGTTGACTTATGTACAAAGGTATCGAATGGAAATTTTGTTTCAACAGAGATATCTGAACCATCAGATGCAGTATTTCAACTATTTCGCTTTTTAGCTCCTGTGAGAGCTTATGGGATGATCTGTTCCTCTTGTTCATCACTCATCCATTGTCTAACATCCTTTATTTATCAGGCCCTTTGCACAAGTTTGTTATTACTACTACTTCTAAACAGTTTGAAGGATTGTCATGAAACTTTACACACACATTCATCCCATGGTCTAGTTGGTCCTGTATAAATATGGTGTTGCTTGGACATCCAGTATGTCCATCATCTTGCCTATTGTGAAAGTCTTATTATTGCTATTCTTCCTATGGATGGTCATATAAACGGATTTTCACTGAAAGCCCTCCAGTGATATCAGGTTAGTTCTAAATAAAAATGGTATTTATCTGGCATCCACTATGACCACCATAGAAACCATCTTGAAAATGTTGTTATTGTTACTCCCTCTGAATGGAAAGTCATATTAACATGGGTTTTCACCAGAAGACTTCTTTTGATGTCTAGTTGTCTCTAAAGGTAAATGGTTCCGCACAGAAATCCATTATGGCCACCACAGTATCCATCTTGAAAATTTTGTTATTGCAACTCTTTCTAAATGGATAGTCATATCACAATATCGGTTTCACTGAAAGACCTTATTTGATGTCAAGTTGGTCCTACCTGAAAGTGGTGCAAATCTGAAATCCATGATTGCTGCCATATTAGCTGTCATGAAAATCTTGTGTAATACCTTCTGCACATAAAGTCATACCAACATGGGGATTTCACAGGAAGACTTCTTATGCTGTCTAGTTGGTCCTAAATGAAAATGGTGCTGATCTGACACAACGATGGTCACCACAGCAGCAGTCTTTAAAATCTTGTTATTATTCTCCTGAACAGAAAATCCTCTCAGCTTGTAGTTTTCACCAGATTTCTTATGAAGTCTAGTTGATCTTAAGTAAAAGTTGTGCAGATCTGCTATCCAGTATGGCCACCACAATCATATTGATACTCCTCTGAATGGTTAGAAAGTCATATCAGCATTGGTTTTTTCACCATAATTCTTATGATGTTTAGGACTAATGAAAATGGTACTGATCTCACCATGGCAGCTATCTTGAAAATCCTGTTATTATTACTCCTTCAAAACAGAAAGTCATATTGAAATGAGGTTTTCACCAGAAGGCTAGTGTTGGTTTCTAGTTGGACCTGATGAATGTAATGTTGATTTAACCTCAGATATGGCTGTCACAATTAACATATTGAAAATTTTGTCTTTAATTCTCCTGAATGGTTGGTCATATCAAAATGGAGTTCTCACCAGTTTGTTCAATATGAAAATGATGTCAATCTTGCATCCAATATGGCAGCCACAGTAGCTAATTTGAAAGTCTTGTCACTTTAGAATATCCGGCATGGTTTCAGCGGTTAGTAGTTAAAAAGAAGAAATGGTCTTATCTCGAATCCATGAAATTCTTTGGGGATAGTAGTCTTAATCCCTTCAAGGGGTCTTATCTTGAATCCAAGGGAATTTTTGGGGGATAGTAAAGCCTTAGTCTCTTCAAGGGACTCTTATTTCTGGTTCAAAACAGGATAGATTCAGCTTTGCCTAAATGGAGGGATAATTTGTCATCAATAAGTCACTGTCTCACCAACCACATTTCCATACTTAGATGGCTATCAGCAAGATCAATATCTCTGTGGAAACATAGATCCATACATAAAAAAGAGCAAAGGACCAAGTATTGATCCCTGGGGAACCACACATCAGACCTGGAAGAAAAAAATGCGATAAACATCCATTAGCTGCTGTCACAGGTCAAATATAATTTAAACCATTCTGCTGATATAGAATTGAGACCAAGTAGCTTTTAGCTTCTGCAGAAGTGTAAAATGATGGATGGTATCAAGAGCTGTCTTAGTCAAGTAAATTCATACGTAGCAGTAGATTTCAAATCTAATATGAGCTGTTAATGAATTAAAGAAGTACTTGTTGACACAGTTTGCCAAAGTCCAGAATATTAGTTGAGTAAATGTTTGGTTTGTTGGTAAGATAAGACTCTAACTGGTCATATATTATCTTTTCTAGTACTTTTGACATTAAAATTAATTGAAGGCATTGCTCTTTTAGCATGAAAGCACCACTCTGGCAGATTTGGGATCATCTAAGATCTGACCTAGTAATAATATATAAGTTTGTGATGTGAATTATAGGTGGTGTAATTATTTCTGCTCTATCCTATATGAACTGAGTTTTGGTATAGAACCTAATCCAGTTGCCTTACTGGCACTAATTGTTTTATGATATTTTATTACCTTGGATTTGAAGTGCAAAAAGAGGAACTGCCTTGTGAAACTTTATTATTTGTATCATAATTTGTCATGAATACTGCACCCATTGAATCTTACTAAGTAATCTTGATGAGAAAGCACAGAATGTATGTCTGCCACTATAATCTGATCAAAACAAATCACTCCATCTAAACAAAGGCAAGTGGCTCTTGAAACATTGTAATTCTCTTTGATGGCATGCATAATTCTTTTCAATGAACTTTCCATAATTTTTGGGAGTCTGTACAATTTTGATATAGTTTATTTTTGAAGTAGCTTAGCTCTGGTAATTAGAGTTTGAGTTTCTCAATTTAATAAAATTGGGATAGCTGTAAGGATTTCCTGTTTCCTAATTTCTTCCAGCTTTATAAAACTTTGTCTCTCATACTAATATATTCCATAATCTTGTTCTGAATCCAAGACTCTATTTATTTCATTCTGATTTCGTTGGTTGGAGCTGTCTCCTCTACTTTAGATAAAAACAGGAATTTAGAACTGGTACAAGGCCCAGTTTAACATTATCACAAATCATGATGAAAACCAGTTTACCTGAGCAATTTCTCCTGAAAAAATCGCAGCATTAACTTTTGAGAGAAAGATTTTTCACATTCATGTTCTTAGTCTGATAAATTACACCCTTGATGACATATGGCCATTACATCAGCATCAATAACACCACTTTGACATATTTTGTGGGTATCAGAAACCAAAATTTGATCCAAATGACAGTGTTTGAAATTTTTGTTGGATCAGCTGTTTACAGTGAAAGAATAATATAAAATTCTTTAATGCACTAACTAAAGCATTATCTGTTTTTTTAAACTTCACTGCTTGTAGACCAGAAGAGCTTGTAGGATGGCCTATTGTCCATTGTTCATCATCAAACATCTGTCTGTCTGTCTGTTAGTCCAAGTTTGTTATTGCTATTCCTAGACTATTTGGAGAATTCCTGTGAAACTTTATACACACATTTATCTTGAGGACTAGTTGATTATAAATAAAAAAATGATTATCCAGAAATCTTGCTCATACTTCTCCTGCTCAATGGTTGGACATGTCAACATAGTGTTTTCACTAAAGATTTGTGCTGTCGAGTGTGTCCTCTGTGAAAAAGGTGCCAAGTCTCTATATTGCTTCCCTTCATAATGGAAAGTCATATCAACATAGGGTTTTCATTAGAAGATTTCTTTTGATGTCTAGTTGATCCTAAATGAAAATGGTTTCAATATGACCTCCAATATAGCCACCACAATTGCCATCTTGAAAATATCATTACACCACCGAGATGAAAGTCATATTGGTATGGGGTTTTTACCAAAAGACTTCGTATCATATCTGGTTTGTTTTAAATAACAGTGGTGTTGATCTCCCGTCTAATATTGCTACAATGGCAGCCATCTTGAAAATCTTGTTATGGCTTCTCATAAAGGGGAAGTCACATCAGCTGAGGTTGGAATTTATGTATCAATGCTGAGTAAGAAATGCCTGCATTGTATGTAAGTAACATATCATGACATGGAACCAAAACTGACTTAATTGAACATAATGATGTCATTAAAGAATTCCATGGCCTTAATCACTCATTTGGCCATTAGGCCAAGTGAGTTTATGTTATAGCCCTGCATCCATTGTCCTTAATGTCCATCCATCTGTTGCTAGAAAACTTCTTACAATATCCAGTTAAAAATGAAAATGCAACTAGGATATACAGTATGACTGCCACAGTGGTTTTCTTCTAATTTTGTTATTGCAGCTCCTCCTTACTGGAAAGTTGTATGAACATGGGGTTTCCACTAAAAGATTTCTTGTGATGTCCACTTGGTACTAAATGAAAATTGTACCAATCTTACATCCAATATAACCACTATGGCAGCCATTTTGAAAAACCTTGCTACTTCTAAGCAAAAAGTTATACCAAGATGGGGTTTTCACTGAAAGATTTCTGAGGTTGTCTAGTTGGTCGTAAATGAAAATGGTGCTGATCTGACTTCCAATATGACCATCACAGTGGCCATCTTGAAGATCTTGTTATTGCTGCTCGAGATGGAATTTTTGTCATATTGTCATTGAGTTTTCATGAAAAGATTTAATTGTGAGGTGCAGTTTGACCCAAATGAAAACTGTGCAGATCTGCCATGGCTATTTTGAAAAGCACCATCCCAAGTGGAAAGACTTGTTCACATAGGATCTTCATGAGAAGACTTCTTGTGATGCCTGCTTGGCCCTTGAAAATGGTGCCAATCTGACATCCAGTATGGCCACCATGGCAGCTGTTTTGAAAATCATGCTGTTACTATTCATGCAGAATTGAAAGTCTTATTACTTGATGTTTTCTCTTGAAGACTTATTATTGTGTCTAATTGGGTCCAAAATGAAAATGATGACAATCTGACATCACATATAGCCACCATGGTGGTCATCTTGAAAATTTAGTTATTGCTGCTCCTCCTGAATGGACAGTGCTGTTGGCATAGGGTTTCACCAGAAGACTTTTCAGTGAGGTTGTGAAGGATGCCCCCACTGTGAGGATTAGGTTGTGGGGGATTTGGGGTGGGGTGCTCCCAATATTTTATTTAAACTATTGTAGAAGTCCCACCCAGGCTCAATTTTGGTTCGAAGTTGAATTAGTGAAAGATAGATGTACAGCTCCGAGCCCCCAGTCAGCAATGCCAACAGTTAAAGGATTAAATATACAAAAAAGGGTGAAATTCAATGAATAACAATTTAATAACAATTCAATAGTCAAATGATTCAAATTTCCCAAGTACACTCCTTCTGCTCGACCCTTTAATAGGCTATTGCATCATTTGGTTAGTAGTGTGAAATAGATTTCCACCTGTCCTTGTATTCTACTCATCTGTGTATTCTTCTCTCCTATTTTTCCCAATTCCTTCCTCTCTTCCTCCTTGACTTTATCCAAATTCCTTCTCCTCCTCGACTTATCTATACTCCTCCTCCTCGACTTCTCTGTATTTCTTCTCCTCCTCCTCAACTTCTCTGTACTCCTTCTCCTCTTCCTTCACTTTCTCCTCCAGACTACTTTTCCTCCTCCACCTTCTATCCACCATCTCTCAACTGACTAGACTTTTGTCAACGCTGACTGCTCTGGTAGTCTCACTTCCATCTCCCCTCTTGATGTTCTACCTAGTCACATTATCCTGACATTAGGCCAACCAGTCCTAACACTAACCTCTTAATGCTGAGCACAAGGCAGCCATTAGTACCATATTATAGGTCTTTGGTATGACTCTGCAAGGGTTTGAACCCATAGCCTCCTGTATCTGAGATGGACACTTTAAACACTTAGGCCACTGAAGTGGTCAACCAATAGTTGATGTTAAGTTAAGGATTGTCATGGTACAGAATGCTACACACCCACCACCATGTCATCTATTTCTCTTTGGAAAATATTGCCAAGAAAATATCCATCTATTGAGAAAAAAATGTATAAATTTACAAGATAAATATTGACACATGACATGCATATTTTTATAGCACAAGAATGGATATGGTTTTGACAAAAATATATGTCTGGGCCGCCAGGGTGACGGTCCATTCACCACCATACCCATACTTGGTGTTAAGTGAAGTGTTCTTCCTACTTGTACCCATTGGTCTATAAATCACTTATTATGTCATTTTTTAATGGAACAGTTATTTCTGCATGGTTCAATATAGTTTTTGCATTGTGCTAATTAGTGAAGAGTTTGCTTCTGCAACATAGAGAACACACTAATTGAAGAAAGAACCCAGGCATTTATATCTTTTTCAGTTTTATTATTCCTCTAATTGAATCACCAAGACCTTGGGTTCCAGTTAAGGCTCAGCACAAAACCTATATTAACAACTGACATCCCAGACACATCTTGATTGATTAGATAGGATGATGAGTCATTGTGCTGAGAAGTTAATTTTGTGAGGGAGACACAGAACTTTTCATATAGAAGAGTGGACTGGTGGACTGGTTATTAGACATCTTATGAACCAACCTTGTATTTTTCAGGAGGGGGACTATGGTTGTTTTCAGAACAAACTTTCCAACCCACAAACAGCTTTAAAAAGATACTCTTGCTCTCATTTGTGGGTGGGACATGATATCACATGTCTGCAGCATGATGCCTCAGTGCTAGATGTCACTATAAACTGCCACACTGCAGATATAGCAATATGACTAAAATTGTTGTTGTTGTTGTAGAGTTTAATGCCATTTTTCAGCACAAGATAGGCTATACATGGCGACCAGTAAAAATGGTGGAGGAAGAACCCAGGGAAAACCCCCGGAAAGAACCACCAACCCACGAGAAGCTACTGGCAAGCTTCCTCACGTAACCACATGAGCCAAATCCGAGACTTGACCCCACGCAGACAGAGGTGACTAAAATTGTTAAAGCTACATTAAAAATCTAAATCACACACAACACACTCAAGCAATTTCACTCTTGTGATTTCTACTTTAAATTTGCACTGGTAGATTCAAGGTCATCATTTATTTAATGAAGAAAAAGAAAATGATGGACTAAACTCCTAACAGATATATTTGAAAATTCGGCTGAAAATATGATCTGTAGCTTTAATGATCAGAGACCAGAAGAGCTTTTACTATGGCCTATTGTCCAAATTCCCAAACCAAATAACGAATTATTTAAAAAAAGCTTCCAATACTCTGGAACTTTGCTCTGGAATAGTATTCCAGTTGAGATTAGAAATGCCCACTCTATTTCCTTCTTCCAAACCCAATATATCCAGTGTTTCCAGAGACGCAGCTAAAATAAATAAATTCCTTTGTATGAAGGCCTCAAGGTAGATTAGTTCTTGGCTAATTGCTTTACCCTCTTTAAATAAAGTCGTTGTTATTATTATTATTATTATTATTTATTGGTTAGCATAAAGTTGTTATTGCTATACACCCTAAACTGCTTGGAGGATTGCCATGCAACTTTAGACACATTTTCATTCCAAGGCCTCAATGATCTTAAATGAAAATGGTGCTGCTCAGACAACCAGTATAGCCACAAAGTTGGCCATCTTGAAAATCTTGTTATATTCTGTACTTCCTGAACAGATAGTCATATCGACATAGAATTTTTTCTGTAAGACTTCTTATGATGTCTTGTTGGTCCAGAGTGAAAATGGTGCTCATTTAACATCCATTATGGCTGAGAGAGTAGCCATTTTGAACATATTGTTATTGTTACTCATCCTGAATAGATGGTCATATCCACATGGTGTTTTCACCAAAAGATTTCTTATGATGTCTAGTTGGATGTTTTAATCTGACATTTTGATTGGAAAGTCATACTGGCATGGGGCTTTCGCTTTCAGATAAACCATGAAGTCTAGTTGGTCCTAAATGAAAAAGTGATGCCAGTTTTACATTAAATATGGTGCCACAATAGACATCTTGATTTATTTTATTGCCACTCTATCAGAATGAATGGTCACATTATCATGACTTTTCACCAAAAAGTGTCATTTGATGTCTGTTTGGTCCTAAATGAAAATGGTGCCTATCTGGTATCCAGTATAGGTGTCTTGTTGAAAATCTTCTTATTACTGTTCCTTCTGACTGGATGGTCATGTGGTTTTAACCAAAAGAGTTATTATGAGGTGTAGTGGTTCTGAATGTAAATAGTAAACTTGTGACTCCCAATACTGCCTTCATGAAAATCTTGTCATCATTAATCCTCATTAATGAATCGTGTTATTGATGTGGTGTTTTCACTTAATACATCTAGTTGGTCCCCTCAGCCATCCAATGTGGCCATCTAGAAAATCTATTTATTGCTGCTTCTGACTGGATGATCATATTGACATGAGTTTTTCACTAAAAGACTTCTTATGAGGTCTTGGTGGTCCTAAATGAAAAGGGTGACAATCTTACAATTATTATGGGTTATCATGGCAGCCATTTTGAAAATCTTGTTATCTCTACTCTCATCATGGACATTGTAATGACACAAGTATTTCATTACAAGACTCCTTGTACTAATGAAAGTGTCATCCTTCAGACATTAAGACTTCTTATAGTGTATAGTTGGCCCTGAAAATGGTGCTGAACAGACCTAAGATTGCAATGTTTACATGTGTAAATGCCTTAGTTTAGTTTTATTGCCTGCATTGTACATACCCTTTCTGATTGAATTAGATATTTCCATGTCTCTGCTTCAGAGAACTGTTTTACAGGGTTTTCCTTTTAATTCGTTTTCTAAAGTCTGTATTATTTTCACATTGAGTGTGATATCACTAGAAAAAGGTAGAAGTTGACAAGAAGTGCTTGCAGTGCACATAAATAACATCAGGTTGATTTAATACTGATGAAAGTTTTCTTTAAACTACAATATTTACCTATGAGACACATGTTTGTTAATCAAACCTTTCTTTTGTTCAATTTTAATTTTTAGATACACCATCTGTAAGCCACTGCATTGTTTCTTTTATTCATTCCTACAAAAGCATCCTATGTCCAGGTGGTACTCCCAGTTGCGTTGTCAATTTTTTTCACCAGATACATACATAAATAGCTGTAAACAATATGGTGATCCAGGGATGTTTACTGAAATTGTCTGATATATTAAAATAAACCTGTCTTGCAAACTGAATCCTGTCTTAAAGGTAAAAGATGTACAGCAACTGGAACAATCACAAGTTCAGAGAGGTACTGCATGTACATGATAATAGCTGTCTGCTGTTTAGTAAGCCTATTGGATAGATATAAGGAAAGGTTGATTTCCAGTTGTTTTGATTGAACAGCATCTTGAAAACCATGTCCATGTTTAGAAAATTTGGTAAACATTGCAGCCTAAACCAGACCTCCCAACTAGGCATCTTTTAATATTGTTATAGCTACTTTTTTTCAGAATTGTTAGTTGTAGCAACATACTTCTTGTGATATGTAGTTTGTTCTAAATGGAAATGGTGTTGATCAGACCTACAGTATGGTTGCTGTGGTAGTCATATAGAAAACCTTGTTGTTGCTACTTCCTCTAAACAGATGGTTTTTGTAAAAATTGGGTCTTCATTGAAAAACTTTTTATGATATCTAGTTAGGCCTAAATGACTTGGTGCTGATCAACTGTGGCAATTTTGAAATCTTGTTGTCACTATTCTTCCTGAAGTAATGGTCATATCAACATAGAGTTTTCATTGAAACACTTCTCGTTATATGTACCGGTAGTTGGTCAGAAATGAAAATGATGCCAATAGGACATCCCAAAGTGTTAAATATACTGTGACAGCTTCTTTCTTTAATGAATGGACATACCAACATGTAACAAAAGAAGAAAAAATAATCCACTTAATTTTTTGCAATATATAGTAAAAATGATGCTGACCACCCATCCCCTCAAAAATGACTGATGGTCATCCTGAAAATACTGATATGCATCTTTTTCAGAATGGATGGTCTTGTTGACTATTATAGCTACTCATAACTTGTATGTGTTTTTGAATGAAAATGGTGCTTATCTGGCTTCCAACAGGGCACCATAATGGCCATCTAAAAAAATCTTATAATGCTGTATATCAATGATTTACCATATTACATTTAGCCATCCACCACCAACATGTTTGCAGATGATACAACATTATATAACATTGGATCAACAGGCCATCAGATTAGCACTAAATTAAATAAAGATTTGGTAAAAATAAATAACTGTTGTGAGTTCAGTAGCACGCAGATAAAAGCAGTCAAATCAAAAGTCGTGATCATAGGTAGTTGAGCAAGAGTAAAAGCTGAGAAAAATGATTTTAAGATAATGATAAAAAGGAATGGTTATACAAGTCTGAAAATTAAAACTACTTGGCATCATAATAGACAACAACTTGTTCCTGAAAATGCAAGCTGACAAGGCAATTAAAAAAGTTAACTCACTGCCTTAACTCTTGAACAGAATAAAATCTAGTCTTCCTCAAGAACAGAGAAAGATATGCTACAATGCATATATCATGCCACACGTAAAATACTGTTGTTCAGTCTGGGGTAATAGTGGTACAGATAAGTAAGATTAGTGAAATTTCAAAAGAGAGTTACAGCTTCAGTTATTGTTGAAGCCGATTCAGATACACCATCAACATATTTTTTGTTTAAACTCTAAAATGGCTTCAATTTCAGTAGAGAACTCCCTTTCAGAAGGGTTTACTAGTCTATATATCCTTACATGGATTGGCTCCTGATTATATTAAATGTCACTTTAAATTTGTTAAAAATGTACATGTGTATGAACTAATATCCATCGGAAACAATAAGTTATATTTACCTAAACCAAATTCAGAGTTTCATAAGAAAAGTTTTGCTTTTTCTGAAGCCATACTATGGAATTCCATACCACCTTAAATAAAGTCAGCCGACTCATGCCAGACTTTAAATGCTTCTTAGTCAGCATCTACAGAAACAATTATTTGTATGATTTTGTTTAATTCAGTACTGCTACTCATAGAAAACAATCTTATATCATGTACTCACATATGTTTTACATGTTTGCTGCTACTCTTTGTGTGAATCCTGTATGTACTCATCCTTAAAAGCCTTGTGCATATTTTGTTGTAGTAGTAGATCGGTTTGCTAGTTTTGATAGAATTTGTCGTCTAAAGACACATCATGTTATAAAAGTTTTGTATAATAGAATGTGTGTACAAATGTAAGGCCTCATGGAAGATTGGTGAGTTGACCAAATGAGTTTCTTCTTTAAATAAGGTCCCTATTATTATTATTTATTATTATTATTATTATTATTATTATTATTATTATTATTCCACTTGTACAAGTGCAGGTATTGACATGGAGTTTTCACTAAAGCTTGATGTACAATGTTTAAATGGTTCTGAATGAAAATGGTGTGTATCTGACCACCAGCATATCAACACATATGGTGAAGGAGCTTTGAAAACCACACTTAATTGACATTTGGGTTAAATCAAAGGTCAGTTCTTGCATTTTATACTTTATACAGTTTGTGAACAGAGAATTTTGAAAAGACTTTTTATTTATGTTGCATTTCAGTGAACAAGTTGATAGCATACTGATATTTACTTTATTGTCAAAGGTCTTGCTTGGGTATTTTAGCTGTACTGGCATGTGAGCATGACAACACAAGCATGAATGAATTTTTATGGGCTCAGTTTATGGATATATTTGAGAAATACCATGAGTGATGTGACTTAAATAAAAGTTTAAATTATACATTTAACCAAACTTGTTACATGGTTATATCCTAAGATTGTATTTAATTATACATTTAACCAAACTTGTTACATTGTTATATCCTAAGATTGTATTTAATTATACATTTAACCAAACTTGTTACATGGTTATACCCTAAGATTGTATTTAATTATACATTTAACCAAACTTGTTACATGGTTATACCCTAAGATTGTATTTAATTATACATTTAACCAAACTTATTACATGGTTATACCCTAAGATTGTATCTAATTATACATTTAACCAAACTTATTACATGGTTATACCCTAAGATTGTATTTAATTATACATTTAACCAAACTTGTTACATTGTTATATCCTAAGATTGTATCTAATTATACATTTAACCAAACTTGTTACATTGTTATATCCTAAGATTGTATCTAATTATACATTTAACCAAACTTATTACATGGTTATATCCTAAGATTGTATTAGACTCTCCATGATGTCATATATCCAGGTCAAAGGCAACAACAAAGAGTTTTTTTTTTTTACTGCACTTAACAGATATTTTGTGAAAACTGCTCACATATATACCAAGCTTGTAAGTAAATCTTGCCTGCCAGAATTTCTCCATCCTTCCATTGCTACCTGTTACAGTTGTTTCTAGATTGGAACTGTAATTTGTCATTTTTCCATACCAGAAACCTTGATCATGCAAAACCTTGGCATTGCTTTGAAGAGCATTGAGTAATAATAAGTATTTAGTTTCTCCAATGTATGTGCACTGTCGAAGAGCTTACAAGTATGCAGGCAGCTCAGTCAGGAAGGTATTATTTCCTTAATTAGATCAACATTCAAGAGATGGACTGTTGTGTTGTCTGTTGTCCATGTATTGTCCATCTGTTAGTACAGATTTGTTATCACTACTCCAGAACCATTTGGAAGATTGCCATGAAACTTTACACACATTCATCCCAAGGTTTAGTTGGTCCTCAAATGAAAAAGATGCTTCTCTGACATCCATTGTGTTTGCTACAGGAGCCATCTTAAAAATCATGTTATTGCAACTCGGGATTTATGATCGTATTGACATGTGGTTTTCCACAAAAAAAACCCATCTTATTTTCATCTGGTTCTGAGAGAAATTGGTATCAATCTGACATCAAGTAATGCCATTATCTTGAAAATCTTGTTCTGGCTACTCCTAAATGGAAAGTCATATTGAGATAGGGTCTTCACTTAAAGACTTCTTATGGTGTCTAGTTAGTGTTAACTTAAAGACTTCTTATGGTGTCTATTTAGTCTTAAATGAAAAGGGTGCTAATATGACATCAAATATGGTGTCTATTTAGTCTTAAATGAAAAGGGTGCGGCTATCACCGTAGATGTTATTTTAGATGAAGGTGTGAATTCTTCCCCAAAATTTTCAGTTCTAGACCCCCGTTTTAGTACTACTTATAAAGATTGGGTTATGTAAAGATGTACTTGAGAGTGTGTGAGGCAAACAGTTAATTGATTAATATGGGGATTTTGAATTAAACATGGGAATTGTGCCCTTCTACAGAATAGAATAAGAAATACCTATATTGCAGACCAACCAAAATTATCCATTTGATTTAAACACAAGTTAAATATTTAGCTACATGCAGAATAAGTGCCATTCTTTCAAGATCCTTATCTTGAGTGAGTGTGATTTGTTTCTGTAAGGCAGCAGTTATGAGAGAGAGAGAGAGAGAGAGAGAGAGAGAGATTTGTAACTTTGACCAATGAAGAAAGCATCCTGCAATCTTTCATCCGATGCCTGCCTCCTCCCTTTCTTAACTACTGTGGAACCCCAATTCACACTTTTTCATCACAAGAAAATGTTGCAAAATATGCCTGCTACCTTTCTTTAGTACACGTCCATTCGCAACGGTGTTGGTGGTGCCAGCAATGGCCAAAGTTGCTATGCTGCTAAAAACATTTAGATGGCAGTTAATATCTGGTTTTTAGTTTACCATCTTGTAATTTATAGTTGTTGTCGGCTGCTAGTGTGACTGACATATTTGGAAGGTTGAAGGCACACCTAGGGCAATGAAGATTTAGTTTATTTTGAGCTTGAATTATTGATAAAAAGGACTAAATTCATGCAAATGTATTTTGATAAATAAATTATTGGTTTAGAAAGATAAGTATTTCAGAAGAAATGGAAATGTTTTTATTAAATGATGGAAAATGAATGTACACTAAAGTTAAATGGGAGCAAGATCCAGAATGGAGAATTCCTTAGTGCAGCTCATTTCAGTTGAATCAAATATTCAAACATGCTAACATTTTCTTCATGAGTTTCTTGAGTACTTTATTAAATATTTATTAGGATGAGGTATGTGTCCAAAGAAAAAGAACACAGATCAGACAAAAATGTTATGGTGGCAGAACTATCAGAGCAAGCAAATAATATGATCCCTTTTTTTTTCTTTTTACACTACTAGTGCATTAAGTACTATAATATACAGGTTTTCTCAAAAATGTTATGAATCCCCTAGATTTGCAGGATAGGGCATACAGTGTCCACTGCCCTTGATGTCCTAACTGCTTTTTGTCTTGAACCTTGAAAATTTTTTAAAACCTTGAAAAGAACCTAAGCCTACACCTCAACTTTTAAAATTTAATTACACTTATAACCCTTTGTAAAGCAGTTATGTATTTCATAGCATCTAGAATGTCTAGCCTGGTTGAATGTTCTTTTTAACTCTCATTGGTACCAGTACATGTTTAGCCACATCCGGCTTGAGAAGTTGAGTTTATATATGAAGAGCATCATTAGCGTAATGAAATATTAGATGGATGTTGGAAGGTTAGATAGATCCTCCTGGAATTTCATCTCATCAGAATGCCATAATGATTGATTTATAATGGTATCATGAGAATGTTATTGCTCAGCTTTTAAAGAAAATTTGAAAAGAGGAATGTGGTCACTTCCACTTGTATTGATGTGATCTAGAGTAATCAGTTTCTTATGTTGGTTTATCTTCTAATTGGGTAATGCTAGAAGATTATATGAAGTGCAGCCAGTTTTAATTTTATCTATTAAAGTTACCTAGAATATAGATTTATTTTAGTCCTCAGTCACTGTATCCATTTGTCACTCAAAATCTGTTGTCATTGGGGGTCACATACCACACCAGCTTGGAAAGGCTTTTCATTTGGTTTGTTGACCTGGATCATTACTGCTTCAGTTTCATCAAATGCAAGATCAATTATTATTGAATGAATAAAAAAAGCAATACAGTGATCAATTTAGTTGTAACCTGTGTGAGGTTTTTGACATATCAACTTAGGCAAATTCAGCAATTAATCCAGTTTCACTGGCATCATGAAACAGCTTGGTCCAGATGGTACATACAAGCTTACAGGTCAACCAGTGTATATGTGATGTGATAAGAAATGTGGCCTATGAAATGATTCTTTATTTAAACTCAAGTACTTTTGCACATTTCTTCAGTTAGTTTCTTTATAGCATGACTTTGACATTGTTGTAACTTTTGTTGCTTTTTTTTGATATTATAACTGTTGGTAGATAGGTACATTTACCTTGTGCAGATGGATATGTATGTAACAATCAAATTAATATAAATGCCACTGGCATTAATAGCTGTTATCACAGAAACAGAATGGTTCAATAATACTAATAATAATAATAACAACAATAATGACTTTATTTAAAGAAGAAGCTCATTTGGTCAGCAAAGCAATCTTCCATCAGGCCTTCTTCAGTTGTATGCATATGATGTACAATTTTTTTGTTCTGTTGGTCATTGATCAGATGAGCTTATATCATGGCCAGGAGCGTCCGCCTCGGATGCGGGAGGTCGTGGGTTCGATCCCCGGCCGAGTCATACCAAAGACTTACAAAAATGGTACTAACAGCTGCCTCGCTTGGCGCTCAGCATTAAGAGGTTAGTGTTAGGACTGGTCGGCCTGGTGTCAGGATAATGTGACTGGGTGGGACATCATGCTACATGTCTGCGGCATGATGCCCCAGTGCTAGACATCACTATAAACTGCCACACTGCAGACATCGTAGCGATATGACTGAAAAATTGCTAAAAGCTACGTTAAAAATCTAAATCACACACACACACACATATCATGGCCAGTTGTCCCTTGTTCAATCACCTGTTGGCACAAGCGTGTTATTGCTACTCATCCCAAACCACTTGGAGGATTGCCATGTATTATTGATAAATAGCTACAAGCATTAGATAAAGGAGAAATGGTTGGCACTATTATGGTTGATTTTTGTATACCTTTTGTTCATGTAGACCATGAAATTTTGCTTAAAAAAATTAATTGTTTTAAAAACTTTTTCTAGACTGGTTAAATTCTTACTCAACTGATGGAGTACAAAAAATATTTCTAAATGGTCACCTTTATGAAAGTAAAAATATTAATTGTGGACTGTACAGGACTCAATCCTCAGACCTCAGTTATTCATTTTATTTATTAATAACTTTTCCATTAAGGTAGGAAATTCAATTTCTACCACTGACCTTTATGCAGATGACACTACACTATGAGAGTCAAGTAAAACCAAAAACTGAACTTGAAGCTAACTTACAAGATGCTCAAAACAGAGTTGAAGTATGTAGCAAGGAAAATAATATGATTATCAATATAGAAGAAACAAAAGCCCTATAACTGGTAGTTACAATAAAACAAAAAAGAGCAAAACTGGATAGTGACAAACTCAAAAGTTTTATTTGACAATGTTAACCTGAATATGGCCTTTCATGATAAAACTCTGGTTTGTATTTCACAAAGGGTTAATATTATCTTTCACTACTAAATAAAATCAGAAAGTTTATTCATTTTTAGTATAGGATATAGGGTCATCATCTTTTCTAAAAGTTATACTCAGCCATATTTGGACCTTTGTAATGTAATTTGGTGTACTGGTCATACCTCCAAAATGTTACCAAAAAATGAAAGAATATTCTTTAGAATGGTCAGATTTATGTATAAAGTGTCCAGCAAAGTGAGTCTTGTCTACCTTTGCAAGATCTTTCACCCAAGAGATGTTGGCAGTACTCCAAATTTAAGGTCTGTTAGAAGTAAAAAGTATATAATACCAAAGAGTTGTTTAAAAAGAGCTTTCAAAACACATGTACTGGTCCACTGGTATGGAACATTATTTCCTGAGTGACAAGTGGCAGGCTGCTAGCATCTTTTCATAATCATTGTCTTAAATGGATGACTATACAATATTACAATGTCCTAAATAGATATACTATGGCTATCACAAGAACGGCCATCTTTACAATCTTGTATTCAAAACTTATCGCTACTCATCCTAAATGGATGGTCATATCAAAATGGGTTTTCACTAAAAGATTTACGTTGTCTGGTTGGTCCTAAATGAAAATACTGCCACTTGGACATTTAATATGACTGGTCATATCGAAATTCTACTACTTCTTCATGGATTCTCATACAAACGTGGTGTTTGACAGAAAGACTTCTTATAATACCTGTGTGGTTCTAAATGAACATGTTGCTGATCTGTCCTTGAATATGGCTGCTATGGAAGGCATCAGTATTGCTTCTCCTCCTGAATGGAAGGTCATACCAACATGGAGTTTTTACTGAAAGAATTTTTATGATGTCTGTTTGGTTTTCAATGAAAATGGTGCCAATCTAACATCTAGTATAGCCTTCTAGATATAAAGTCATACTAACACTGGGTTTTCACCAGATGACTTGTGATGTCTAGGTGGTAATAAATGACAGTGGTGATGATATGACATCTTATTCCACACTCTGAGGCCAATGGATTTTGAGGTCAACTGCATGAAGAAACTGTATGATAATTAAACTGAAACAGTTTTTTTCAGAAATATTGCTGCTTAAAGTTTTGAGGAAAAGCTGACAAACCATTTTTTGAGAGGAATTTGTATGCTGAAACTGAATATTTTGTTTTCCACGCACTGGTTTGATATTTTTTTGTATTTCTGGACCAAAATTGCAACAACAACCCTGCCCCTAACAAAATGGTCAAACACCTGTAACTTCAGAACTGGGGGTGATAAAACCATGATCATTTCATCTGATACCATAAGTTTTAAACTGAACTCATCAGAGTATTGATCTGCTGTTATGTAATGTCGTTATCTCTGTACATATTCGTGGGGGATATCTTAGTGGTAAGTCTTTGATGTACAGCAGCAAAAGCCGTGGTTTGAGAACTGATCCTGGTAGAACATCTTACTTTATAAGTTTCTTAGTTGAACAGTTATTTAAGATAAAAGCATGTCTGCTTTCTAGATTGGATTGAAGCTAGATAAACTTTCAAGCAGGAGTTTGATATTAACATATTCAGAAGACTTCGTAAGGTCAAATAATAGTGTACTTATGAGATTGCCTTGATCTATATGTACAGCTACCTTGAACTATATGAATAGTCCTTTTATTTGTCGACAGATGGGTATGCGAAGAATAGTGTGTACAATATTCCAAGGATGGTATTTGTCTCAGTGAGAAAGGAACAACATTGACCAATATGTACAAATTCTTGAACGGAACAATGTGCAGTCACAGTATAATGGTAACTGTTACTGTTGTTGTGAAGTGGACATGTAACAAAAGTGTGTAATGAAAAACTTAAAATGCTGCAGATGTAAGAGGTTTGGTCCTAAGTAGAAGTCATGTTTACAAGATTAGAAACTTTGCAAGGAAATTGTTGCCGAAAACTGACAAAATCTACAATGTTTCTCTCCTCAGTCTGACATTTATTAAACAGACAATATCTACAGTATTTCTCTCCTCAATATCAGTATGTGACATTTATTAAACAGACAAAATCTACAACATTCTCTCCTTAGTATCAGTATGTGACACCTGTCAAACTTACAGAACCTGCAACATTCTTTCCTCAATGTCAGTATATTGAACTTGCCAAACTGACAGTATCTATGACGTTCTTTCCTCAATGTCAGTATATTGAACTTGCCAAACTGACAGTATCAACAACATTCTTTTCTCAATGTCAGTATAGTGAACTTGCCAAACAGACAGTATCTACAACATTCTTTCCTCAATGTCAGTATATTGAACTTGCCAAACTGACAATATCTACGACATTCTTTCCTCAATGTCAGTATATTGAACTTGCCAAACAGACAGTATCTACAACATTCTTTCCTCAATGTCAGTATATTGAACTTGCCAAACTGACAGTATCTACAACATTCTTTCCTCAATGTCAGTATATTGAACTTAACAAACTGACAATACCTACGACATTCTTTCCTCAATGTCGGGACCCTGAGTGGCCGAGTGGTCTAAAGCGCTCACCGTTACGGATCACTGCCATCTCACCTCTGTCTGCGTGGGTTCGAGTCTCGGGTTCGGCCAATGTGGTTATGTGAGAGAGCTTGCCGGTAGCTTCTCGTGGGTCGGTGGTTCTTTCCGGGTTCTCCCGGGTTCTTCCTCCACCATTAATACTGGCCGCCATGTATAGCCTATCCTGTGCTGAAAAATGGTGTTAAACCCTATGACAACAACAACAACAACAACTTTCCTCAATGTCACTATATTGAACTTGCCAAACTGACAGTATCTACGATATTCTTTTCTCAATGTCAGTATATTGAACTTGCCAAGCAGACAATATCTATGACATTCTTTCCTCTGTGCCAGTATGTAACACTTGTCAAAGTGATATTTGTTCTTGTGAATTGAATGTAAGAAAACACTGCTATTCAAAGCCATACATGCAGTTTAACAGGACCACACAAATTTGTACATGCTTGCTTACTTATGCATTTTATTCAGTTACTATATACTATTTTGCATTACAGTGCTTACTTTTGTAATGATAATGAAGACTGAATTAAAGTGAATTGGAGTCTTAATTCAATATATGCCACTTCCAAAATTAGATGAAATTGATATAGTGCTGCATCAAGACTGCAACTTACAAGTTTTGGGATTGTGTAAAACTTTCATTAATGCAAGCATAATTGGTAAATAGACATGTAGATGTGTTTGTATTTGAATTAAAGGATAGAATAGGCACATCTGGAAGGGTGGCTTCTGGTATATGTAAGGAGTGATTTAAATTACAAGCAACACAGATTTAGAATGCACTCATCAGGAAACTATGGATTTAATTCACATATCCTCACAATAGGTCAGTTCTGTCCTATCTTTCACCTGTCTAACAAGTGCCCAGTCTTCATGGAATCATGTCATTTATCAATCTTGTCCGATTAGCATATGCTTAAATAAGACACAAACAAACAATCTTATCCAGCTTGTGCAAACACCAACATAGCGAACATAGTACTGCAACTGTTATTGGTCATGTATAATTCCACTCATCCTGGAAATATAATAGAATTAAGAATACTATTATTTACTGTTACGTGTCTGGGCTCTTACAAAACGTAACAGAAAAGAGTGAAGACAACAAGCTTTGTAAAATTTAACAAATAATTTATTTCCCTAGAAAACCAAGGTAAAAATGAGAAAAACAAACTTTTGGTTTTACGACTCAAGTCCAAAATTAATCCAAGAATTAAAAAATAGAAGTCCCAGTATTAAAAAGTCCTAAATGAATCTGAGTTCGAGTCCCGATGAAATCTAAAATGGAAGGCAATGACATCTGTCATAACCTTCAAAGTATAGATGTGTCAACAGTTCCTTGTTGAATCACAGAAAATATTATTCCAGTTTTGAATTCTGAATAAATTTCAATGATTGTCTTCATCCAAGAATTTTGTAGGAGCACTTATGTATTTCCAGGGAAAAGAATCAATTGAATTCCATAAAATAAAATTTCAACTCAACTGGTCACAACAAAACACCTTTAAGTGTCAATGGTTTAGAGCCCGAATGAATAAATCTCTATAAAGACAACAGTTATACACAAGTTTAAGACACAAAACAGATTCCCTGATGAGGGTCACATAGTCATCCTTCCAGAACAAAATAGAAGCTTTTTACATGCCTAACATCACATACTCCCAGTATGGCCTTAACTGAAATCACTGGTTCTTACTCTGGAACAGAATAATAAAAATAAAAATAAAACTAAAAAAAGTTGTTTACCAGAACCCTTACTGGTTCTGAATCAAGGTCAGCAATTAAATACAGTATTTCTATTATAATAACAGTCAGGTCAAACAGAACTGAACTGAATTTCTGGAAAATGTAAAATCCAGTAAACAAAGTTACTTTACAATACTATAATGGAACAACAAATTTTTAAAACTAACAAGCAAATAATGGGGGCGCTCACCAGTTATTATGTACTTTTGAGAGAGTGATGTATGTATGGTGAAGTTTTTTGTATTTAAAACATGCACAATGGAGAGAATGTTGGCATACCTCTATGCTACTTTGATGTTATGTGCCTGACATTTCTTTGGATATTGTACTTTTGGAAATTGTAAATGATCTTAGCACACTGCTAACTAAAATGACTGCTCCCTTGTGCTCCAAAAATCAGCCTGAATTTGTCTAAAGTACACTATCCATTGTAGCTTTTAAAATAGGGAAAATGAATTTTGCCAGACTAGACAATACCAGCTTCTGAAAGAGCAATGAATGAATTACCAAATATATAAAATGTAAAAAAAGTTATCGGCTCTTTTTTTTTACAATTTACCTCTAAGTTCAGGAAGTGAAAATGACCAAGTGGAGCTAGCACTTTTTGAAAGGTGCACATCTGGAGTAAGGCCAAGCTGTATACTCTATAACCCATATTACACCCATCAATCATACACCAAAATAAAGGGAATTAAAGGTTCTTTGAACAACACCTAAGATATACAAGGTCTTTTTTAAATAGCCAGTATAACTAGTGAGGAAACCTGGAGGAAGTCTTTTTCATTAAAATTCTAACCCTATGCAAAATACTAAACTGTAGAGCGCCACCAATTAAATTAAATATACGTAACATTACCATAAATGACTGATATCTAATCTGGCTTACTCCCAAGATTGGTTCACATATTCCATTTACAAATGAATTATGTGTTTAAAAAAATATGAGAATAATTTTCTGCAAGATTTAGCTAAGGCTCCATCATTGAAAGAAATTTTGGAGTGTCTGGATGCAGCTGAAGGTTTTGATATGTTGTACTCAAAATTCTTAATATGATTGCTATGCAAAAAATTTAAGAATAAAAAAAAACAGATACAGCCTCATTGTTATAATGAGAAAATCCAAACTATTTAGAAAGCTATGAGATGCTTATCACAAACAAAAGGTGAAAGTAATACTGACTGTGGTGTAACAAAAGGTGCCCCTTATCAGGAAATAAAGATATTTCACAGAAGTTGTAAACCAAAAGAAAGAACTCTTTTGCAGATATGTGAATAAATTATTAATTACATCCGCAAGAAAATCCAGGCCTTCCAGCTCAAATGAAAAGTGCCAATAAAATCCTCTCACATAGCAAAAACATAGCTGAACATCTCAAAAATTGTTATGCAGTTGTGCTGATGATATGAAAATAAATGACCCAGCTAATTTCTATACAAAATGAGAAGAATTTTGGGTTCCAAATTTTAGAAGAATCATGATAATAAAGTAGAAAAACTGACATTACCAATGAAGGTGTATGGCACTCACTCAAAACCGTGATACTGGAATATGCACAAGGTAGATAGCACAGGCTCTGAAAAGTGAATAGCACACATTTTAAATTAGAACCTAAAATGTAATCAACTTCCTTATACCTTAAAAGAGCAAGAACAAAACCATTGCACAAAAGCAAATGAGAAAGATTTTCCAGAAAATTACAGACCTATATTGCTCTTACCTACGTTCTCCAGAATATTTGAGAAACATTTACCAAAACAAGTGTTCTTTCTTACAAATATGACCACCTGCATCGACACCAATCAGGCATTTTGATCAAATCACTCGTGTCATACTGTCTGCTAATAAAGATAATTGATAAATGGCTAGAAAACACACGATTACTCTTTTTAGATCCAGAAAGGCATTTATCATGTTTATCATATTTATTCAAATCATTATTTATTATAGTTTCAGTGAGAAATTTGTTTTTTTCCTGGATATATTCTTGCCTTAGCGACAAAACCCAACAAGTGCAGCTAAATAGTAGTCTATCAGGTCTTGGTTAAATAAAATATGGTTTTACCAAAGGGTTCAATCCTTACTTCTCTTATACATTAATGACTGCTACTGTATACAGAGAACACTGAAACTGATATGTATGCAGAGGATTCAACATTCCACACATTGGGTCAAGCCATTCATAATTTCATCATGAACTTATATCAGTAAATGGTGTCAAGACAGCAACACAATCCATTCATAATTTCATCATGAACTTATATCAGTAAATGGTGTCAAGACAGCAACACAATCCATTCATAATTTCATCATGAACTTATATCAGTAAATGGTGTCAAGACAGCAACACAATCCATAAACAGTTCCATATTGAGCTTAATCATATCAGTAAATGGTGTCAAGACATTGGAACATATATAAATAGCAAAGAAAAAGACAAATGCAGTGCTACTAGGAACATTAAATAGAGTATCCTGATTTGAATTCTTTGCAAATGATGAATATGTAGCATCTAATGTTCAATGCCATAATCTCCTTTTGAGTAAATGTTAATGATTATGTGGAATTGTGGTATAGATCATGTCTGTAATGTTGCAGTATTATTGCAAAGACTGAAGAAATAGCATGAAACTATTCTATTCAACTTACATATTATCTGTTACTGACCAATGTTGCACAGTATAGGGCTCAAGCATGCAAACAAATATTAATCATATAATCAAGCTTCAGAATGGTGCACCAATTATTATACAAGATGTCGATTCAATGACACCATCAGTAGACATGTTTCAGTCTTGAAACTGGCTTCCTTTGACACCAGAATTTCTAATTATTTTGGTTTATAAGAATCTTCATAATTTAACAACTTGTTTCCTTTATAATATGCTTTCTGAAAACCAGCAGTACTGAATCTCTGTAATCCTTAAAATTAGCATCAAACTTGTGTTTAAAGCTACCAAGATCAAGAATTAATGCATTGAAAAAGACTTCATTAAATGCAGGATCATCTTAATGGAAATAAGGCTGACAATCTTGCCATCATCAAATCAGGCTATATCAGCTTCCTAAGTATATAATGTCTTTCATCAATTATTCCAGCAGTTTCTCCTTCTGTCTTGTGCATATACATTAAACAGCTTCACACGTTACATTGATGTACATGTATAAAAGCTGCATGTTGCATAGTACGGGGCTCATGCATACAAACTAATACTAATTATATACTCCAGCTTCAAAAGCATGCAGCAAGAATTATACTAGATATCAAATGCCATGACACCATCAGTGGTCATGTTTCATTCTTGAAACTGGTTTCATGTTGACAAAAGATTTCCATACTATAGTTGTATTTTGGTTTATAAAGCCCTTCATAATTTTGCACCTTTTCACGCAGCAGTTCTACCTGTTTATACTCTTCAAGATAGCATTACCAAAATAAAAACTATACCTTCCATATTCCCAGACAGTTAGGGCATTTTTTTGAGATTAAAAAAGTGTTTTAAAGTACCAAGGGGGGCAGTGTGGGTGTAATTTTAAAAAAAGCAGTGTAGTCCAATTGAGAATAAGATAAAAGCAGTGTTGTCCAATTGAGAATAAGTTGTCTTTTCATAAAGCCTCTAGAAATGGATTGGATATTAAATTCTGAATAAAAGAAAATAACTTGTATGTTTTCTTCAAAGCATTTCATGCACATAAAAAGAAAGAAATAGTTGGCAGGCTTAACATTGTCAAATATTAAAACCATACACATACAAATATGTGCAGATACTCAGATAATCATAACTACGCTGACATTAAATAAAAACAGACATCAATTTTCTGTTTTTAAAATTCATTGGATTGCAGATTATGTGCTTGATTAGATGCAATCTTTGCTCTCAGTAGTTCACTAGGGAGCTTGAAGGTAATGCATGCATCATTAGTGTTCATCTTTTGCACTCTCTGAGCAAATACTGGTCAAAACTGAGTTGTTCTTAATGATAATATTAGCATTGTCAGAGCTGGATGCAGTTTGACCATGAGATATATTTCTCTCTGGAGAAAATTAAGGTACATACATGAGGGAAGGGGGGAACATAATATTGGGGTTTTGCAGCAGTTAATACAGTGGTAATAAATGCCTCTGTACAGTTTGAGTCTTAACGCTTTATCAACACAAATCAGCTGTGCAAACATGATAGTCTGATTATTATTGTCTTACAGTCAATCTATTGCATGGCTAGACTACCACCAAGAATGTCTATTATTGGTCTATTTCACAACTAAAATCATCCAGAAAAGCATGTGTCATTTTATAGTTAATATTTTAACAAGATTAAGATAATAAATAATAATAAATGAATTTTAAATTCATCATATTGAATATGTTACATACAGGTGTTATTTGTGGTTAGAGCTTAAGAGGGATCCCAGGTAACTTTCAAGATACCACAAGGTTTAACAGTATAAGTCTACTTTTTAGTTGAGTTTCCTCTGAAAGTCCTAAATTTCCTAAGTTTTCATGGCTAAGGGGTTTCCAGTTCCACACTCACCTCCCTCCAGGATAATTACACCAGTTAGTTGTCTTTCCTTCCCCTTCTACCCCTATTGCATTTCAAAAACTTGTGACCTTTTGCCATAGGTCCTTTTAGATTTTTTCCCCAAATTTTTTTATAACGTTGCTATTATGTATTGTTGTAATAAGATAATAATTTTTGGCTGTAAAACATTAAATTTGTCATAGTTGTCATTAAAAAAAATTATATTACATAACTTTATTTTAATGAGTGTATTTCTATCTTCTTCAGTGTCCTTTGTCATGCACAAAGGGTCCACCTAAGGTAGTGGGTTGTTTTCTTCTTTTTTTGCTTCTTTTTATCTACAGTCATTTTTTTCTTATTCTCTCTCTCTCTCTCTCTCTCTCTCTCTCTCTATATTTAGTCTGCATCATCCTTCTGAGCTGATGAAAGTCAGTTTATAGTGCTCCACCATTTTCTTATCTCTCTGTTTCGAGACTCTTCTTTTTTTTCTCTGTTCTGCCACTGGCATTTTCTCTTTCTTTGTATTGCACACTGATACTTCTGGATTTATTGACAATAATTCTGTGAGTACTTTCTCTCTCTGTGGTTTATTTGTGTTTTTGTTGAACTTATTTCCATTTCTGCCTGCTGTATTGGTGTGATGTCAGCATTGAGTTTGTTTGCTCAGTTGTTGTTTTATGTCATTCTTTTTTGTTGTTATCTATATCACCCTGCTGTTGTGGTGATTGTTTTCTGATTGGCTTGGTTGTGATGATTTCTATATTACTGCTGATTTCTTTGGATTTAATGGTTAGTTCCTCTGTATTGTACTCTGGGATTGTTGAGGAGTCTCTCTGTACTCTCTCTAGTTACTAGTTTTTGTGGTTTTATTGTGTTGCTTTCCATTTCCTCCTCCTACATTGTTGTGGAGTTGGCATTGTGTTCCTCTTTGCTCTGTTTCTTTTGTTGTTATCTTTGTCAGTCTGCCGGTGTGGTAATTTCTTTCTTATTTGCATCTCTGGCTCAGTTGTAGTAGGCTTCTAAATTTCTACTGATTATTTTGTGGAATATTGTCACTTCTGCCTTTTGTGTTTCTGCTTTACATGTTTCCGTGTGCTGCATGTGGTACTCCTATTTTGATGGACATCATACACTACTGAATGACTTCTGTCAGAGGTCCCAAACTAAAATCACCACAAGGGCCACATGAGGAGTAGCACATTGGATCAAGTGTCAATCTGATCAAAATCTCTACCATCCTATGTGAAGGCACCATGAGTGAACGGGATACACACAATCATGTAGGACAGTGGAGATCTAATTTTAATCAGCTTGGCCTGAGGGCTGCATTACTGAAATCTTCTTATACAGCAAAAGTGGCTCATATGAAAAAGGTAGCCAGTCAAAATGTTGGAAATGAGAAGTACACAATGCAACAATCAAATTTTTATCAAAACTGGCTAGCTGTGTAGAAACAATTTGCATTATTAATTATTTTACAAATTCCAGGTGTTGTTGCGGGTGGCAGGAAACAACTCCAGCAGGCTGCGTGTTTGAGACCCCTGATTTATATCAGGATGTTTTGCAGTATGTTTAAAAAATGAAAAGCCCCCCCATCCCTTGCTTCACAAAGTAAAACTCTGCTAACCTGGAGTGATGACATTTATTTTTGCTGGGCTTTGCTGATAGTTTATTGCTTTCTGAATCACCTTCAAAAATGGATCAGACTTGATCGCTATTCTGACAACTTAAATAATCATGCTTTCCTTTTATATATGGAGTAAAATCTGACTTATAGAGACATTGCTGCTGTTCACAAACATGCCAATAAACTAATCTTAGATACAGATGGCTTAAGAATTCTCATTCAAGGTAATGATGTGTAATAACAAACTGTTCTTCTACACGCATCTAGCACCACTTTGATTTACATATAACTTAAACAAATTGGGTTGTTCCACTTTGTTAACTTTACCTATGATAATTTGCACAATGGGCTCACCCACAGCAATCTTCCAATGACTTGACATATTGTCCTAGCTATTGTCAGCCATTTATGAACTGTGTGAAATGATGGTTGTTTTTACCCAGTTAACTTGCTTTTTTATTTGTTGTATGACCTGCCCTACGATAGTTTTACATGAGCTCTAAGCAGGTGTGCTTACCATTTATATATGTTACATGTTACGGACATATACTGAAATGATATTTTCTTTTCTGAAGATTGCTGAAAATCATGTTGTTTGAAATACAACCATGTCAGGGGGATTAGTTGTAAAAAATTGGGTTTTTTTTGCTTGACACATCATGTCAGAATTGACTAGTTTTACTATGGGACTTGCCATTTAATTTTTAGCTCCGCATTATCTGGACTACATTGAAAAAAATTATTTGCTACCATAAATGGTAGATTTTGTTAAGCTGTAAAGTTGGCAAACAGTGCCTTTGCATATTTATCTTTTTCTTACCCATGCGACAGGGAAATCTAGCTGTTTTGCTAACCTTACTTTTCTTATCTCAGTCTGGTTGTCTCAGGTTGTCTCAATCATCTCAGTCATGGTGTCCACATGCCAAGAACTAATTTTAAAAAGAAGAAACCCTTGTTGTTTTCTGCTATGCCTGATGGAATTGTTCTAAAATCAAACCACAGCAACTACAACAACAGATATATAACATAAAAAACCTATATAGCAACTTAAGGTCTCTCCAGTTTTGAGAACACACCATATAAAACATTTTGAGAGAGAGACACACATGCGTGCAAAATCAAACTGGTATTATGCTAGAAACTATACTTCGTTCCACACAGCATGGTGAATTTTATCCTATCTGTATGACTAACTCAGTCAATTTTCAGGGTAGCACCTTTAGCTGAAAGTACAGAATTAGTTTTAAATACTTCGTGTGAAACGAATTACAGTGTAGCTACATTGATGCTGACCTGAAAATTTACTGAGCTACAGATAGGATAAAATTCGCAATGCTGTGTTGAATGAACTATGACAGAAAACACTGTTCCAGGCTCACAGACTATAAACATCACTGAATAAAATAAAAAATCCAGACTCTTTCAAGAGCTACAGCAAAGACCACAACAGCTAGAAATGTGTTATATTAGACTAATACATTCTTCAAACTTTGTCAGCATCCCCAAACAGTTCCAGTTGAATAAAAAAATTGTAAATAAAGGAAAATTCCTGCACTTTTCAATTAGAGTGGTTCACTCATCAGTTGACACGCTATTCCACAAGATTTCCATGTCGCATATCATTCATTGCACTAGTTATAGAAACACTTGCCATATTTCCAGGAAAAAAATATTAATTTCCAAGAATATCATGAATTACAAATCCATCACTATCATTATATTCTGTTCTTCTTTATTATTATTTTTAATGATCACAATAATTGATGGTTCACAAGAAATGGGTACTTGATTAGCAGCTGAAGACTTAAGGGAAATTGTAAAATAAACAAATAACATCAAGATCATTCAGGTAAATTATTTAAGGTTTACTCTCAGACTGGAGAGGTAGTTTTGATAAGGATATACAGGTAAAGTTTTGTATTCACTCTCTAATTACTTTTTAAACAAGTATATTCATAAAATTAAAACTTTTTGGTGCTAAATGGCTTTACTTTCCAAGGCTTCAAATATAATTAATTTAAAAAATACATCATTAATGATCTTTTGCCTTAGCAGTAACAGTTACAACATGGTGATTATTTTGTTAGTACTTTGTGTATTTTATTACCAGCTGCTATAAAACACCCTGAAAATGTTAAAAAGTACTATGGCTAATATGTTGTTCATTATATTAATATCTCCATGAAGAAGATATAGTAAATTAAGTTGTCGTTCATAAAAAAACCTGCAACATTTTACAAAATTTAAAGTGTGATTTTATGGCAGTGACTTTTTGTCCTACATATAACTCATAATAGCGAAAATTCAAATTGTGACTTTTCGTTCTGTGATTCTCTGTCCTACAACTGTTATCCAGTATGGTCACTACAATAGTTTTCTTCAAAATCTTGCTATTGTTACTCCCCCTGAACTGAAAGTCATAATGCTGTGATTTTCACCAGAAGATTATTTATGGTGTATGGTTGGTTCAGTATAGTCACCACAGTGGCCATCAGAAAATCTTGTTACCATGACTCACTTTCTCAATGAAAAGTGATAGTACCATGGGGTTTACCTCGGAAAACTTCTTATGAAGTCTTGTTGGTCCTAAATGAAAATGATGCTATCTGATGTCCAATAGAACTTTATCAGGATTATTTTGAATTAACTTCATAATACTATAATTTCCTCTCACATTTTCATTTATATTTTTGATAATTCAGTTATTTAAAAAAAAACGAGATTTGCTTCTTTCTTTTACTTAGTTTATGACCATAGAGTGATAACACCATATTTGACTTTGTGCTTTCACCAGATGGCTTCTTAGGATGTCTAGATGGTAATAAATAGAGGTGGTGCCAGTCTGATATCAAATATAGGCACAGTCTTGAAAATCTTGTTACCCTTGCTCCTTGTAACTGGAAAGTCTATCAACATTTGGTTTCAGCAAAAAGACTTTTCATAATACCTTGTTGGTCCTAAATGATACAGGTGCCAAGCTGACATCCAATATGTCCACACAGCCATTATGTCCACACAGCAGATGATTTGAAATATTATTTTTGCTAAAGATTATTGGAGATAGTTTCCACACTCAGCAGTTAAAAAGAAGAAAAATAATTTTTTTTAAATTTCTGGAAATTCTTTTCAGCCACCAGAGTTTTGGTTTCTTTGAGGAACTCTTATTATTGTCATTGCACAGGTACTATTGGATATAAATGTGGGAAATCTCATTGGTATGAATTTTTATAGTGGACACAAAGGGGGAATTTTTGTGAGAATGAGGTGGGCATCCTGTTATTTTTGTCTTGGATAGATCATTATGATGCAAATGAGATTTGCCAATCTTATCACAAAAGGATAGTAATTTGGCCAAATATTAATGCTATGGTATATGGGAATTTAATTAGTTGTCAGTGCCCTATTGCAACAGATGCATCAAGTGGAAAAGGACCTGGAAAAAATATTAACAAACCCACTCTCACTCATTTTCTTGATCAGTTTGGCTAAGTTTATTTGCAATTTTAGGAATAAGTTGTCTGTTGTGCAAGTTTTAGACGTTTTTGCTTACAGGATCAATATTTAGTCATATTTTTTTAAAAATAAAAAACTGATATCCAGAGATTGCTTATTAAAATGTTATGTAATAAATTTTCTCAGCAGCGCTTTTAATATTACATGTCTGCACAAATTTGATATAATCAGGTATTATATCTTGCTTCTGTAACATGGCAATTTATTTATGACAATCTTATCTGTTTTTCTATCAGTTTCATTCCAATTTGTCTGTTTTTCTATCAGTTTCATTCCATTTTGTCTGTTTTTCTATCAGTTTCATTCCATTTTGTCTGTTCCATCAGTTTCATTTCATTTTGTCTGTTTTTCCATCATTTTCATTCCATTTTACTCAATGATTATTTTCAATGTTTGCCATTGAATAGGGTGGTCTATCATGGAAACGTCACTATAATTTTTTTGATATTATTGTGGGTTGATATCTCTCTGCCAAAGGTACAATAATGCAGATAATTGAAGGAATATTTTCCTTTGATAAATGATGAAAAATTTAACTTGGGATTTCATTTACTGTTGTGTTTCTCAAACAGGGCGAAAATTTATGTCTGTGAAGAAGGAAAAATCGGTTCCTGGATATATATGAACATTTAATATGGAAATAGGATGTCAGAATGATAAAAGTAGCATGCAGACAATCTTAGTGAGTACCCCATTGCATGATGACATACATATAATTGATATGAAACTAAATACAAAAGGTTTTAACATAGGTCACTTAAGTGTACAAGGTATATTGGGAAAAACAGACCAGAGTAAGTTAATGTTGTCTTCCAAGGAAAATAATATACATGTTTTAGGACTCACTGAAACCAAATTAAATGTTAACCACAATGATAATTGGTTTCACTGTCAAGTCTACATTAAACCATTACACAGGGACAGAAACAGCAGAGGAGGTCTTGTTGTATACATTAGGGAAGATGTAAATGCAGAAAGGCGACTTGACATGGAGTCACATGAAATTGAGAGTATCTGGGTGGAAATTTCTCAATATAATGCAGAATCATTCCAAGTTGGTTTCATTTATAGGCCACCTTCCAGCAAAGCAGTTTGGAATGATAACTTTTTAAAACAAATGGAAAATGTTCTTGCACAGGAGAAAGAAACATGTATACTCAGTGATGTAAATAAGGACTTTCTCAATACTCAAATAAGGAACAACAGGATGGAATTTATTGAATCATTAAGCCTAGTCCAGCTGGTAAATGAGCCCACAAGGGCAACAGTTAAATCAAGCACTCTTATTGATCCCATTTATACCAACCTACCAGACAATGTGGCTTGTGTTAATGTACTGAATGTTTGCTTTAGTGACCAATTGTTATGTGTCCAGGCTCATATAAAAGTAACAAAGAAAAGAGTGCAGCCAACAAGCTTTGTAAATTTAACAAATAATTTATTTCCCTAGAAAAACAAGGTAAAAATACGAAAAAGGACTTACGGTTTATGAATCAAATCCAAAAATTAATCCAATAATTAAAAATATAAGTCCTATCACTAAAAAGTTCTAAATGAATCAAAGTTTGAATCCCGATGAAGTTCCAAGATGGAAGGTGATGATGTCCTCTATAACCTGTTTTTTGTTGTCGTGTCATCAGTTCCTTGTTGAATCACCAAAAGTAATATTCCTGCTTTAGAATTCCGAATAATTTTTAGTAAATGTCTTTGTCCAAAAATTTTGATGAGCACTAGATAAGGTCTCCAGGGAAAATAAATTATTTTAAATAAAAACTCATTTTAAGCTAGCAACAACAAAAATAATACCTTTGAGCCCAAAGGTATGATTTACAACTGACTGAAATCATTATGAAACATCAGTTTCAACCCGCACTTTTAGATCACATGATGGGGTCATGTGGTCACGTAGTTTGAACGGTGTAGTAACACCACAGGTTGGCTGTCACGTATGCCATGGACGAATTTGAATCTTCTGAACAAATCTCTAAGATTGAATAATAAAAAAATTGTTTACATAGAACTGACACGCAAGCCAAGTATGACCTTGATTACGACCAACGATTTTCACTCTAGGAAAGAAATTAAAAAAAGTTGTTTACCAGTTCTGAATCATGGTCTGGAACTAGGTCAGCTAAAATACAATGTAGCAATACTGGTTATTTACTAGGTCAAAACAGAGCTGAAGTGAATTTTCCAGAAAAATGTCAAATCCAGTGAATAAAGTTATCATTACAATAACCTGTAATGAAATAAAATAAAATAAAAAAGAAATTTAAAACTAACACATAAGTAATTAAATTACATATACATAACACCAATATCCTACTTTTTTGACAAGAAAGGTTAAATGGAAGAGAAATAAGAAAAATGCGTACAGTACTATCACTTACAGATCGTTCAAAAATTTCAGTGCAGAACAAATTCTCAATGACCTATATAAAGTTCCATGGAGTATGATTCAAAATTTGGATGACATAGATGAAGCTTTGAGGGTGTGGACTGACTGACATATTTATGGATGTAGTCTCTAAGCATGCACCACTGAAAGTACATTGAGTAAAGAATGAAATCCAACCTAATTGGCTTACTACTGAAATCCTAGATGCTATGAAAATATGAGACCAATTCAAGGCAATGGGAAACCATGCACAATATAAAGTATAGAGAAACAAAATAACAAGTATGATTAAAAAAGCTAATAAAACTTATTATCAATCATTGCTTGAAAACAGAAAGAGCAACACAAACTCCATTTGAAAGTCTTCAGTGAACTCACTGGAGGAACATATAAAGATTAGAGAAATAAAATTCACTCACTTCTGGTAAATGACACCATAGTCAAACTGATGACACTGACATTGCAACTGTTTTCAATGATTTTTTCACCAACATTACCACAAAGTTAAAAGAACCAGTGATAGAAAACAACTTTAATGAACTGACAAAGTTCTGCAGCAGCAAAATCTCTAAGGAGGTATGTTTCTCTATCCCACCAGTATCAGAAAACTTTGTTAAAAATGTCTCAGTGAACTTGATACCAAGAAAGCTACAGGACTTGATCAGATTGGTCCACAACTCATTAAATCTTCTGCCCCTGCTATTTTAGATAGCAAAACATTAAGTATTGCAACCTCATCTGTCCCCAAAATATGGAAAACTGCAAAAGTAACTCCTATTCACAAATCTGGTTCTAAGGATGATGCTGATAACTACTGGCTAATCTCAGTACTACCAAACTTGTCAAAATTGATTGAAAAACATGTCCATGACTCATTCATGTCATATTTAACCAAACACTAGCTGTTACACCCTGATCAGTCAGGCTTTAGACAGAAACATTCATGTGAGACTGCCTTGATCTCCCTAACTGATAAATGGCTTCAAGCACTTGACCAAGGAAGAATAATAGGATCTGTGTTAGCAGGTTTCAGGAACGTTTTTGACATGGTGGATCATGAAATCCTTTTGAAGAAACTGAAAACCTACCAGTGTGATGAAAGCACAGTTAGATGGTTTACTTCATACTTAAGTGAGAGGACACAACATGCTTATATAAATAATGTTCTGTCTGAACCTGGAACAGTTAGATAAGGAGTACCACAAGGCTCAATTCTAGGTCCATTACTATTTATTTTATTTATTAATGACCTACCACTTTTACTAAGGGACTCAGTATCATCTACAGATTTCTATGCAGATGACACAACATTGTCAGACATCCAAAACACAAAGCATGAACTCGAAATTTCTTTACAGAATGCCCAAAACAAACTGGACAACTGGTGCACATGCAGTGGCATGGTGGTGAATACTGATAAAACTAAAATATTACCTATCTCAACATGGCAAAAAAGAACAAATCTTGATAGTGATGAACTATGTCTGACATGGATAAAAATTTGCAAATGGTCTGTCATGATAGACTACTTAGTGTTTTGGTAGATAATAACCTATCATGGACTGAACATATCAAAGATACCAGTAAAAAAAAGTCAATTTAAGTTTATCTCTTCTCAGTAGGATAAAACATTTTCTCCCTGAAAGGCACAGAAAACTAACAGTTGCATACAACCCTATTTAGACTAATACAATGTGGGGTTATTCAAATGATAAAAACATAGCAAAGCTGGAACATCTTTGAAAAAGAGCATTTGGGCTAATATCAATCCAGAAAGAAAGCATGGAAACTTTAGCTCTTAAGTTAAAAATATTATCTATTAAAGATTGAATCCATTTGAGAAAAACCAGATGAATGTACAGGATATCCAATAATAGTGCTCCTGAATATTTACAATCACTATTCCAGTACAGGCTACCTGGTAATACTCCCCACCTGTGATCCATGTCTACCAAACAGTATAAAATTCCCAAACCAAATAAGGAATTATTTTTAAAAAGTTGCCAATACTCTGGACTTTGCTCTGGAATATTATTCCAGTTGAGATTAGAAATGCCCATTCTATTTCCCTCTTCCAAACCCAATATATCAGTGGCTTCAGAGATGCAGCTAAAATAAATAAATTCCTTTGTATGAGGGCCTCAAGGTAGATTAGTTCTTAGCTAATTGTTACCATCTTTAAATAAAGTCATTATTATTATTAATGTTACTGAAAATGGGAATTAGTTGTCTGTACCCTATAAAGTCTATCACATACTGTAATCCTTTGAAATCATTCCTCCAAGATACTTGTGTGTAACATTGAAATCTAGGGAACAAATATTAGCACCTTTTAAAGGTCATGAAAAACTATACAGGAATATGTCTTAGAATATATTTAAATCTGCTTATAATCATCCAGATATTCAGCTATAACTGAATTCCAAATATGTTAGCCCAAACTCGGTTAGTCCCTGTGTGCCAGACAGAGGTTTATTTATTGAGCCCAGTACTGATCTTTGTGTGATATATGTTGTTGATTTATGATTTATTTCATTTTCAGCTGGATGAAGTTATGTTTCATGGTCAATCCAAGTGGGAAAATTCCTGTACGGAGGTATTTGTTAATTTCCATTTGTAGAATTACTATTGTGTCATTGCTCAGAATTAGTGAAAGACAGTGCAAGGAAGATACTGGCTGATACCAAAGCATTCGTTTTGAAATTTATCTGTTTATCATTGTTTACATCTGAATAAGAAATTAAATAGAGATGAGAAATTTGTTCTTGTAAAGTATATAAAATCTTTTTTTTTTATTGTCTAAAATTAGTGCACACAGATAGTCTGACAAATGTGACCTGTTTTACCTTGACACTATCATGAGAGTATTGATTGTCACCTTGCATAAAGAAAGACAAAAAATGTGCCACATTTTGCATGCATGTTATTGATGGAATATGACAATCTTACTTGTTACCACTCTGAGTCCATATTTCTGATCTGATCTTAGTCACACTTGGAATATGGGTTTATATATCATCCAAATCTAAGAAGGATTTGATAATGAGCAAGACTCATTATAGTAATAAGGTGATCTTGCAAATCTGATTGGTTAACCTTTTTACCAATCAGAAGGTCTTCTTTCTGATCGATTTGAATCAAACTTGGAATATATGGTCTTATCATTAAGGTTACAAAAGACTTTGATAATGAATGAGATCCATGCATGCTGTTTATTGATCATACATCAGATGTATTAATGAGGTAATCTCACATCTGATTGGCTGACCTTGCACTTTGCATATTGAAGCAAGAGGAAAAATATAGTTCGGTCTATTGAAAATCACAGATTTGGGTTGTGAGGAGAGTTACTCCCTTTTGAAAACATTTGTAAACATTTAAGCAATAATTCTAGAACAGAAAATTCATGAATTTCAATACACGTTATATACATATTAGGAAGATAATGCATTTTAGGGATTAAATTTTAAGTCAATAATTTTAAGCTGAAGGAAAGATACAAAATAAGAATATGAGATAAAAAGATAGAAAGAAAATGTCTGAAGTATATAACATACTTGTATGTAATATTGGAAATAAATTTGATGTGCCAGAAAACCAGGCTGACATTGTTTGTGCATTTCTGATGAATACATTACTCTGATTTATCCTTACAACAAATTACCAGTAACTCTACCAACTGAGCTACTGTGGCTCCAATACTGCTATATTAAAATGCCTGAAATAGTTCTCATCTGATCACATACATGTCCCATCTGATCACATACATATGCCTCATCTGATCACATACATATACCTCATCTGATCACATACATATGCCTCATCTGATCACATACATATGCCTCATCTGATCATATACATATGCCTCATCTGATCACATACATATGCCTCATCTGATCACATACATATGCTTCATCTGATCACATACATATGCCTCATCTGATCATATACATATGCCTCATCTGATCACATACATACCGGTATGCCTTATATTATGGCATTTCATATATTAAATGTTGCTAATCAGGTATTATTTTCAATTTATATGGGGTATTTTTGGCCTTGAATAAAACTGAAAAAAAGATGTTCCAAGATGTTTTCTCCTGAACCACTTCCAAACTGAATTAATATAATTCCGATACATCATACTCAATCAGATATGTCTGTTAAGTAAAGTGGTACAGTGCATTTGAAGGCATTGTACCTGCTAACTAAATCTTAAGAAAAGTATTAAATAAGGTAATGTTCTCTACTAAATTTTGTATGACAGAAAATATTGTTTATATGTAAAATTATAAGGATAGAAGAACAAATGAATAAGACTAAAACTGAAGGAATATCATATTCAGAATGCAAAATTACACATTTTCTGCTAGATTAATTCATCTACTGTGTCATTGTATTATTATTATATTAATTATGATAAAAGTCACATCTTTAACTTTTTAAAAATAGATAAAATAGATCTTAACAGTTTCTATCTGCTAGGTTAATTTTTCAGAAGCCCTGGTAATTACAGACTAATAAGATAGTGGTTTTGCTCTTGCAGCATCACACGGACATTTGCTTCTGGTCGGACAGAAAAGATGATTATGCAGTGTCTTAAGGACCTTGGTCTTCCGGGAGGAAAGGTGAGATAACTCTAATGGTATCAGTAGTTGTATTTATTCTTACAGATATTTGTAGCTGTATCTATTCTGATGGGTAGTAACACTATTCTGTAATTCAGGCCTCAGATCCAGTATATAGTATAGTTCACAATGTGTATATATTTTTAGTGCCATTTATTTTGGTATTTATTTCATTGAACCATTTGTACCCTAAGGGACCCCAGGAGATGTTGCATAGGTCATGTGACTGGTAAACAAGTGCAAAATGATGGTTAGTTCATGGTTTTGGCTACTAATGGAGATTTTGTTGTTTTCTGTTAGTTCAGGGCATCCCCTCATATTTCAACGCCCCTGTGAAAGATAATCAGACTTAGATTAACACTGCTTTCTTGATTTTGTACTGTGTTTTCAGCGATTCCTTTCATCAGCAAGATTTCAGTTCACTGGTCAGCACTGCTACCATAATACCATTAAATAATGATGGTGTGCTGTGTGCACAACTAAAAACATGACTCCCATTGATAATGGTTTTTTTTATGCAAGAAACTATGGCTGACCATGCAGGGTTACAGATGAACAAAAGGGTTTCTTTCTTATATGAAACACTGGAACTTTATCCAGTTTCAGTATGGTTCATGACACTGAGATTGAGCATGCTATTGGAGCTCATGTCATTGGGTAGCAGAGCAGGCAATTCTATAGATTCACCCTCTTCATTACAACCATATCTAGTGTCAGTATGGTTCGTGATTCTGAAGTTGGGCATGTTATTGGAGTTGGTGTCATGGGGCTGCTGAGCAGTCATTTTGATTAGTATAGGGTTAATTTCATCCACTTCACTGCAGATGTAGCGTTGATATGATTCATGACCTTGAGGTTGGGCATATTATTGGAGCTCATATCATTGGGCTGCAGAGCAGTCATTTCAATTAGCTGGGTTAGTTTTGCCATTTTTGTTTTTAGTGATGTCATGAGCCATGTGACACCAGCATGGTCACTTTCATGGTTATAAAAAAACATACACACTCACCTATGCCTGCATTTTAAATACTTGGGCATTCTTTTTATGCAAATAATGGCAAATCACTGAACCATAACTCTTCCCAACATGTAGTGTTACTCATTATACTAAATTTATTACAAAATTTTAGTACATCTTTTCTATTTTTATTTTGTGTATTACATTTTCAAGGCCAAGCTCGACATATATAAATTACTGAGATATGATCAAAGCCAGGCTGTCTGCTTTGGGTGGGATTCTCATCTAAAGACAATAAACATTAAGACAAATAAGAGATAAAAGTTCAACCATTTTTCAGAATTTAAAAGAAAAGAAACCCAATTTGTGTCATTTTCTTTTTGAATATCAAAATGAATATTGTCATAATGGAGACCAGATAGTCAGTCTATAGCATTTCTCAATTTAAAAACATAATCATGTTTATTGAGAACCGTGTGCCAGTTCCTTCTCTGTCCAGTTCCTCATTTTAACACTTGCATCTGTTTCAAGTACTGTGTCATATTCCTCAAAATAATGGTTAGAATTCATTTTTATTTTATATTTTATTTTTAGGATGTGAACATTGACCAAAAATATCATTTCATAATTTAATTTTAAAATGACAATTCCTAATTTGCAATCTCAGATCAATGTATATATGTACAAAAACAACAATGAATTTTCTCTGTTAGTTTGAAGAGTAACATGTAATTTCAAATTGTGTATGACTAGAATGTGGCATTTTAGGAAGAAATGTTAATGGAGGTTCTTTGTCTTACTTTGTATCCTGTTACCTCTCTAAAAACTGATCAGTCACATGATTTATTCATCATCTCATGTGATCCCTAAGGGTACCACAAGTTCAATGAAATTACCATCAAACGACAACTTGGTAAGTATCATTTTATGTTCTGGTTATGCAAATTCTTGGTACATTCACACAGAGCTTAATATTATCATTTGTTTTATGTTCCCAAAGGAAAATGGTACTGATCTGATTTCCAATATGGGGCCACAATGGCCACATTGAAGAAATCTTGTTATCACTGTTCCTAGAAGACTGATAATACGAATTGTTCTTTCACCTAAAGATTTTTTGTGATGTCTAGCTGGTCCTAAATAGAAATGGTAGCAATCTGTTATCCAATATTGTCATGATGGCAGCCGTCTTGAAAAGCTTGTTATCATTACTTCTCCAAAACTGACAGTCATATCAGCATAGGGTTTCCACTAGAAGACTTCTTGTGTGTTTTTGGTCATAAGTGATGTTTTGTTGGTACTATATGAAAATGCAGCCAAACTAACATCCAGTATGTCCACAATAGCAGATATTTTGAAGACCTTGTTATTAAGAATATCAGAGATGATTTCAACACTCGGTAGTTACAGGAAGAAATGGTCTTATCTTGATTTCCTGGAAATTCTTTATGGCGAGTAGAGCATCAGTCCATTCAAGGGACTCTTGTTTCTTTAATTAGTTACATAAGAATTGAGTTACAGACTAGTTAGTCTGCCCATTTGCAAACAACAAATAGCTAAGTCCACTATTACTTCAGGCTTTGCTGTTCATGTTTGAACAGTTTAATATTTTGACTTGAGCATTTAAAGCCCCAATGCCTCCATTAATGATTACATGCAAAAAGTCATATATGCCAAATCCTCTGAATAATACTGAATCTTGAAAGATATTGGTCCTAAACATGGTTGGCTTCCATTAAAACTAGATAACATTGATGTTTTGTCGTATTATGAGCCATGTGATTTCTCTTTTCACATGTATAGAAATTAATCCAATGTTGATCTGCATATCCACAGGTTAACTGATTTCACTCAAAAGTTGGAGCACAAATTTGATGATCTCACTATTGTAAACATAAGAAGTCAACATCATGCTATGTTGGATTGTCTTCAGTCCAAAATGTGCTTCAGAGTAATCCAGCATCCCACCAATATTCACCCAAGTCTTATTTTTATCTAAAACATGCTTTTTCTTCTCTGATCTGTTTAAAAAAAGTGGGTTTTCTTTTATTCTTTCTCTCTTGAATCATTTTGTGTGCAACATGGAAAAGCTGTTGTTATTAGATTAGTCACTAATGGAATCTGTTAAATGTATCACATCACTACTTTTGGCATTCACCCCAAAAGAATGGAATTATGAGTGACTTCATTGACTGAATTAAGGGGTGGCACCTCTTAATTCTAAACTGAATATTTGAACATTCTTTAACACATTAACCCCTGGAGTTTTTTTTGTCGTTTTTGCCTGAAATGTGAATAGGAAGACATTTTGGGGGCTATTTCTGAATACATCCTAATACATCGACCTCCAAGAGATTTCTGGTTAACCTAATGCCTAGTTGTATTAGAAACATCGTTTTTGATTGGCTATTTCGCCTGCGCATGAGCAGAAGGGTAAAAGTTGGAGTTTTTTTTTTTGTTTTTTTTTGCTAAACGGACCCATTATTTTTGTATTGAGATCACTCTTTATTCAAAATGCCCATTTTAGCCAACTTCTTGCAAAGGTTCACCTGTCTGTGTGCAGTTCAGACTGGTCTGCCTTAGATCTGAGGCCAAAAGTCGAAAATCAGGACACAATCGGATTCCGACCTCAGACGAATTTTGGATGGAAAAAACTCTGGTCCAAAAAGTTACGTATTTCCCTCTGTAATTTGTAGTGCAACTAAAACATCCAGATTATTTGGTATCGCTGTAGAGCTACATCTGTCTACTTTTCTATAATACCACCCACTTTGGTGTATCATACATGACCTTGACGCTACAGAGCTCGGAAGTAGGCTACTACCTCCTGCTGCATAAACGCGGCACCAGGGGTTAATGAGTTAAACCTAACATCTATATGATTTCAAAGAACATCTTTTTTCAGATAGCTCTTTTTAACAAATCACTTTCTTCCTTCCAAACTTTAGTTAGATTGGAAGAATGGTGGATTTTATGAGAGACAGTGGCATTGGGCTTGAATGAAAATAATGTATACTGACATGATGACAACCATGCAGTTAACAAATATAATGTTATTGTTATTCTGTGATGAAAAAACCATGAATGAAAGAGAGAAGTGACAGTATCTATTGCCTTTTGCTTAGTACATGTATATCAGCTGCATCTTCAATTTTTAATGTGACTGTCATTTAGGCTATTGTTTCATAAGAGATAATCATTTTTATAGTATTTCATTTTCTGCCATGTATCACATGACCCTGCTGTCTGATATTTTCCATGCTGTGCCCCTTGCACCTTGAAGCACAGTCATACTGCAAGGGGGCTGACATAAACAATGGGTCATAAAAGGTACACAATCATTTTATTATCATTTGCAAGCATGTGCTCTGTGTCTCAGTTTTTAGACAAGTGTACTGTGATCAGGATGTTTGATTTTGTCCTTCGATAGAGCAAGCTTCTCATTTATCAAGATTATTTTGTGTCCTTATAGAACTCTAGGTGTGTAATAAGGCAAAAAAGAAACTGTGTTTCCACTCAATCGACCATCCCAGTTGCTCATTGCTGACCCTAGTGCAATGGTAAAAAAAATCAAATTAAATATATTTATGTTTTTAAAAAAACAGAGGCCTGCCTATCATAATTTTAAAACCATTGCAGTAGGAGAAACAACTTTTTTTGTGGGGGGACCTGATACAGAATTAAAAAATATTGGATTTTTCCACATTGAGTGATTGAGTTATGTCTCCTTCAGGATGGTCTGATAAAATGTGACCACTATTTATTGAGAGGCCATAGGAAAGATTTGTAATGAAACTGATGAATGTGGCAACACAGGCATTGCCTCATCATCTTATACCTTTACCAGGAGCAATTAAATTGACAGCCAATCAAGGGTGCAAAATGCACACAATGACTAATCTTATCAAAATGTCTGCAGCATATGACAGATAGAAGCATTTTTAGAAGACCATTAAAAACTTGAAAAGTTTAGTGTGTAACGGATTGCAGATGCATTTCTGTGGTAAACATCCAAATTAACCTTTTACACTGAGGCTGATAAAAACATGACCAACAGGTGCCACATCCTATTTACAAAGATAAGATTTGTTGCAAACCAAACTCAAGTAATGTGGGAAAAACTGTTCATGCCATGGCAAAATTTCCCATTGGCACACAGAAAAGATGGGCATTGAAATCTTCCAGGTTTGGCTGATAGTCTAAAAATGCCCTTCTGTTGCATCCTACATATCCAATGCATACTTGGTTGAGAGGGGTCATGCTTTTCAATACTGCCAAATCCATGCAAGGTTCATTGTGATTATTTTGAAGTGCTTATAGCAAAACTAAGATAAAGAAAAGTATTTAGGTCATAAACAGTCTTGCAACAATATATGAAATAAATATTATTTCCTATGTGAATATGCATGTTAAGCATCCAATTGTTTTGAAATTATTACACAATGTATGTCAGAGTGAAGTCAATCATAAAAACAATGCTAATATGTGAATAAAACAAACTGTTGAACGCCATTGTTTAGAAATATATAGGTACATTCATTCAGACGAATTATATGAAGCAGAAACATTTGTGTTGAAATGTAAATGTCCTGCATGAAAAATCTATATTTTTGTGCAGATACATATAATAAATGAGCTGATAGCAAACAAAATCAATAACATGATGGGAAAGCATTCTGGAAACAGCTGTCTGCCTGTCATTTTGAAGATTTTATTGTAAAATTTCTGGCAGAAGGCCAGTTGGTAGTCATTAAAATAGTCTATGGAAACGATGATCTTAAAGGCTGCATATGCAGAAACACTATGTTACTTTAAATTTGCTTGTATTTCTTACTTTGCAAAACACATCTTTGCTAAGTGTCTGTCAAAACTGGTTCATAAATTGTGATAGATAGAAGAAGTAAAGTGTGGACTTTAACCCTTGAAATGTAATGCATGTATGTATTAATAATGTCCCCCCCAAAATGTGACTCTGGATTGTTCAACTTTGTAGAATGATATGACATGGTGGTTTGCCAGGTCTGTTTTTAACAACCATTAAGATTGAAAGTGATTGATTTTTCAGTTACTTGCATATTACTGAGATTCATAACTGTCAGGGTTTGCATATACTGACCTAAAACCAATGCTACCTGACGTTAAGTTATGTGACAGATCCATTAGGAAAGAAAGCTCAAGCAAGGGATATAAAATACTTAAGTATTAAAAACAACCTACTGATATATCTGAAACATCAGAATACCTGTCAGAGAGTGGATTCAGGTGACAAGATTCCTTTTAATGAATGTACTGATTAAATCAGAATTAGGAAGGCTTTACCTTCTGCATGAAATGTTTGATTTAACATTGACTATTGTGTGTTAACCATGCTGTACAATTTACTTTCCTGAGCTTAGTTATTCATTACAGTATCTAATTATGTATGTTCAGAGGATTGTTTTCTTGTGTTGAGCCCACCAAATACACCACTTCCTCTATGCACAATGTTCTTCTTTGGAGGTTGAATCTCCATGAGTGCAAGATATAATTGGCAGTGACTGTTGAAAGTTCCTTTAAATGATTGCCTGATGTTTAAAATGTTTGAGGCAGTTGAATCAACAAGTTTGCTGTGCTTGGCATGAGAGCTGGCATTGCTGCCAGAAGGGACAACAACTTTGAAAATCAGATTTGTGGCTGCTTAAATGGAACATGAGCAAGACATTTCATTCCTGCTAAGGGATAGATTTCATGTATTAAAAGATGCCGACAATTACAGATTATGGAGAAACAGAGTCAAATCAATGATTCATAAGGCAAGGAAAACTTATTATTATACTGAAATATCCGATAGTATTACAAAAGAGAATCAGAGAAAACTGGAAAACCTTCAATGACTTGAGAGCCAAATCTGTCAATAATCTGCCATTTGCATGAATTAGCAATGAAAATGGTGATATTCAGCAAGAACCTCTTGAAATTGCAAATGCACTCAATGATTACTTTGTAAATATAAATGAAAAACTTGTGGATCTCATTGTTTATAAATGATTCTCCAATGGTGAATGAAATGAACATATTTCTTCAAAACTTAGAAAAGAAGAGTGCTTCAGAATACCTAAAATAAGTCTTGAATTTATTTTAAATGAATTAGACTAGCTTGATGTCAGAACAGCATCAGGTCTAGATAATATAAGTGCTACATTCCTATAACTCTTATCTTAATTGATTGCACCTTTATTTATGTACATCTTCAATGTAAGTATTTCCACAGGTATTTTTCCCAACAGGCTTAAAGTAACTCCAATGCACAAGAAGGGAGATCGTTCTGATACGAATAAACTAGACCTATATCAGTTTTATCATCTCTTTCAAAGATATTAGAAAGACATGTTTGTAATGAATTTAGAAACTACCTGGAATCATTTAATTTGCTACATTCATGACAGTCAGGCTTCCATGAAGGACATTCATGCCAGACTACACTAACTAGAATGGTTTTTGATTGGTTAACAGCAATAGATAAAGGGAACCTTGTAGGCACAGTGTTTCTTGACCTTACAAAGTCTTTTGACCTTATAAATCACAAAATCCTGCTGGAAAAGCTCAGCATATATCAAGTTAACCATGAAAGCTTAACTTGGTTTCGATCCCATCTTGAAGGTAGACAATAACAAATTTCTATTTCAAATAACTTTCAGGTTAGAAACTGATAAAGTGAGGTGTTCCACAAGGATCAGTACTTGGACCATTATTCTTTCTACTATACATCAGTGATTTACCATATCACACTGAGCTATCCACCACCAACATGTTTGCAGATGATATGACATTATATAACATTGGATCAACAGGCCATGAGATTAGCACTAAATTAAATAAAGATTTGGTACAAATAAATAACTGATGTGAACACAATTGTTCCGAAGATAAATACAGCCAAATTAAAAACTATGATCTTAGGTAGTTGAGCAAGAGTAAAAGCTAATAAAAATTATTTCAAAATAATGATTAAAGCAATGGATATACAACAGTCTAAAAATGAAAAACTACCTGTCATCATGATAGACAATATCTTGTGCTGGAAAATACAAGTTGATAAAGTCACTAAAAAAGTTAATTCACTGCTTTATCTCGAGAATAGAATAAAATCAAGTCTCCCTCAAGAACAGAGAAATATATTCTACAATGTAAATATCATGCCACACCTGGAATATTGCCATTCTGTCTGGGGTAATAGTGGTACAGAAAATCAGGAAAGGTTACTGAAATGTCAAAAAAGAGCAGATAGAGTTATTCTTGATGCTAATTTAGATACACCATCAATAAATCCTTTTAAAACCCTTAAGTGGCTTCCATTTCAGCAGAGAACTCAATTTCAGGAGGGTTTACTAGTATATAAATCTTTACATGGTTTGGCTCCTGATTATCTTAAATGTAATGTTAAAAATGTACATGTGTATGAACTAATATCCTTCTCAAACAACAAGTTATAATTACCTAAACCAAATTCAAGTTTTATAAGAAGAGTTTTGCTTTTTCTGGAGCCAAACTATGGAATTTCATACCACCTAATATAAAGTCAGCTGACTCATGCCAAGCTTTTAAAAAGCTTCTTTGTCAACATGTTCAGAAACAATCATTTGTATGATTTTGTTTAATTCAGTGCTACTACTTTTTACAACATTGTTATCATGTACTCACCTATACTGTTTTACACACGTTCACTACTACTATTTGTATGAATCCTGTATGTACTCATCCTTGAAGCCTTGTACATATTTTATTGTAGCTTTAGATTAGTTGTCTTGTTCTTAACAGCATTTGTTGTCTAAAGACACATCTTGTAAAAATTGTGTATTATATATATATATATATATATATATATATATATATATATATATATATATATATATATATATATATATTTGTATATATATATTTGTATAAATGTCATTGTAGAAGGCCTCATGGAAGATTGGTCAGTTGACAAAATGAATTTCTTCTTTAAATAAAGTCATCATTATTATTATTATATAACATTTCTAGTTCTTGTGTCAGGAGTCATAAGAGAGGTAAAATGCAGACTGATTCAGTATCTGACCATTGTGAAGAAAATGAATTATCCATATGCATCTGGACCAGGAAACAAGATGAAACTGGCAGATATTTGACAATTAAATCTTGATGCAGTACTGTATATCATTTTTTGGAACAGAAAAGCTGACATATCTTTTTGAATATGAGAAGCAACATCTGGTCTTGTCAGCTGTCACGCTGTCACATTTGTTTTCCCTTGCATATATATATATATATATATATATATATATATATATATATATATATATATACACACACACACAAAGCTGAAAAATGAATACTTCTGTTGTGACACCATAAAAACACATCTTGAGCCACATCGGCACTGAACTACCACATTTATTGATACACTTTTTATACAAATATGTAGACCATTCTGGTTGTTGAAGTGGTTAGAGCCAAGTCATACCAAAGACTTATAAAAATGGTACTTGCAACTGTCTTGCTTGGTGCTCAGCCTTAAAGGGTTAATGTTAGGACTGGTCAGCCTGGTGTCAGGATAATGTGACTGGGTGTAACATGATGCTACATGTCTGTAGCATGAAACCCCAATGCTAGACATCACTATAAACTGCCTCACTGCAGACATCATAGTGATATGACTGAAAAGCTACATTAAAAATCCAAATCTCTCCCCCTCACACACACACATGTATATTTATTTCATCAGAGAAAGGACTGAAAAGGGTTTTCATCAAAAGATTTCTTACGAAGTTAGTCCTAAGTGGTGCCAGTCTAATATTCTGAATACAAAAAAATGTTATTGTTACTTTGCCTGACTGAAAATTTGATATCACGATAGGGTTTTCACCTCTAGACTTGTTATGATGTTTAGTTGGTCCTAAATGAATATGTTGCCAATCTTACATCCAATATAGCTGCCACAGTGGCCATTTTGTTCAAAGTATTGGAGGTGGTTTTATCATTAAGAAGTTACAAAGAAGAAAGAATCTTATCTTGGATTCCTGAATTTCCTTTTGGTCAGTAGAGCACAAAGTCCCTTTGAGGGATTTTTTGTTACATTGTGATGAAGAAATAAGGAAGTAATAGGATCATAGTAAATGAAGAAGTACAATTCCCTAAAGTGTGAGAATCAGTTATTTTCAAGTTTCACACTATTAAAGGCCATATTGTTGTGATTTTATGAACTGTTATAACAGAACTTCATTGAAATATACCTCAGCATAGACCCCTCTCAGTTACACTGCAAAGTACCAGATTTTTGGTCCCCCATGAACAATGGCAGAAAAATTCAGCATTGTGTCATAGTTATTTTGTGTAGAATGTGCACTGAATTGCCAGCAGGGTAAACCCAAAGATGCCATTGTAATATATGCTGGTAGATAATTATTTATATGGATTTCAAGTGAACAATATAGACCTTGATCTGGCAGTATAGTATGTAGTCATAGATGGTGTACACTGTTCTTACTTTGAGGCAAGTTGTTATATTGAGGCATGTTGTTATATTGAGTCAAGTTGTTATATTGTTATATTGAGGCATGTTGTTATATTGAGGCATGTTGTTATATTGAGGCACGTTGTTATATGAGTAAACATATTCCTTCTAGGGTCTAGTTCATCCAAACTAAAGAATTTTCTTTGTGATATTAAAAAAAGGCCATAATCATCTAAAACATACTACTTGACTTTTTTCTAAAATGAGTGTGGGAATAGATAAATCTTTTTTTGTTAGAAATATCATTGTTACAGATTAGGAACAATTTTGTGCAAAATAATTTACTGAGATGCAACATGTAAAATAATCAATTTTTCTTGTTTTTTTCTTTGCAGTGTGATGAAGTAGAGATTTCAGCCTTCACATTTGATAAATTCTATGAACTTTACCACAAGATATGCCCCAGGACAGATATAGAGGACCTGTTCAAAGAACTGTAAGTGTTTGTGTCTGAACAGCTATGTTTATCCCATGCATTTTGTTTTTGGAGAAAAGGCAGCATTTTCTATATGTCTATGCGTGCACAAGCTTGTAAACTGACCTTTTTACACAGGTGGCTGCCCTACACAATTTCTTTTAAAAACTGGTGTTTCAACAAATACCATGCACCAGATATTATTATTATTATTATTATTATTATTATTATTATTATTATTATTTTTATTATTATTATAATATCAAGATTGTTTTATGTGCACTATTCAACCAAGTCATGAAATGCACATGCATGTATGTTGTTCTCTGCCAAATTTATGTTCCACCCAAGATTACTGTATTTTGCTCACTTTAATCCATCCTATACATTCATTCATCAGTGACTTAAATAATCACTGATTTGTTTTGTGTACCATGACAAAATACTTCTTCCGCTACTGATTGACATAAAAGCAGAGGATGACTCTTTGCTTGGCCAACTCGCATAGGTGAAAACAGTTGACTCATGTGAGAGGTCTGAGATAATAAAGAATCAAAAGAATCAAAAGAACCCATATATGGCTAGTTATTGTGATCCATCAACCAAAATGTCTCCCACCTTTGCAGACAAGTTTTAAAATATTCAATGACCCCCGAGCCTTAATAAAGGGGATGTGAGTCATATATCTTCTCAAAGGTCTCACAATCGGCCATAATATCACGCTTACACTTAATAATCCCCTGAATCTGAGTTGGCTTGACTCCCATTTCTGCTGCAACTATATGACTCCTTTTTTCCACTATCCACCTATTTTGTCTGCTAAATCTAAACCAAACTGGCTAGTGTACTATATAGAATAACCAAATATATACATCCCATCAGCCGTAACAAAATATAAAAGAAATACATACTTCTCATTATCTCAAAAAGCCCCTTAAATACACACAGCATTTAACTCTCTGCTTCAGTATAAATATGTTAAACAAGAAGCTTACTATACTTTTGTATCTCAGATGTGATGTAATTACTGGAAGTCTAACTATTGAGAATACTAGCTTAAATGGTAAATTCACATGACACTTTCAACACACGAAAACAATTGGAAATAGAGTTTAGTAATATTATAAAGTACCCCTATGGCTATAGGAAACTGTAGGTAAAGTTGACACAGCCTGAAAACATCTTTGAATTGTTATACCAGCATGTAGGATATACATCCTGTAAGTATTATGAACCAAATGCAAGACCAAAGATTAAAATACCCATGCACATCATGAAATATGGCTAGCTTACTGCGAATGATATATAATGAGATGCAACTATTGATATTTTGATTAATCAAGGTAGTAATTATTCTAGTGCAGCATCAAATTATTTTATTGTATTATTCTATGACAAGGATGAAAACCACCTCACTTTTGACCCCATGATATTAACACCTTCGAGTTAGGCTGGCACACTAGTATGGTGTGAACATGTGAGATGAAATATTTCCTCTAAAGAGTGCCTTGCTCACCAAACAGTAGTTTAATTTGCATACACCACTCCCTTGATAACTTGTGCCCTGATAACTTGCTAACTCGCTTATAATGCACGGTCAGGTGTGGATCCCATTTTTTAAACCAGAAAATACCGCAAAAATTGATCCCTGTTTATTGAACTGAAGAAAATCGCAATCAAAATTAGTAACAGAATATTTGATATATCGCTTGTTTTATCGTCGAAAACGGTAGATAGGACCTGAAATTTTAATCATCATTATGAAATATTCATTTAAAAATAAGTCATACAATTTTATACATTTTCTTTCCAAACGGTAGTAAACCGCAATTAACGATATGTTACGAAATTTCGATCAATGAAAATGTTACTTATGCCGAGTGGAGGCAGTACTTTAATAAATACAAATTAAATAATTTTTGTATCAATTGAAATTTATGTTCTAGTTCTATCTTTTAGTTCCTTTTAAGTGTAATCATCATAAATGCAATGTGTCCTCTTGTAATTAAACATAAAATGTGCCAATCTACCTCTGTCTACCTATGTCTGAGAACCTAATTAGGTGCCAACCGTGTTTTGATAACTGACTTGTGGAAGTATTTGTTTTATTGTTGCACTGAATTAAAGCTGGCCACCTTTGTATTATCACATTGTCTTTTGAATCAAATAAAGGAGCTGGAATAAAAGAAAATTTAAAAGGCATGAAAATCCTAGAGACTTGAAATCTAGTGGCCCCAGTCGTATGTCTGGTGAACTCAACTTCATTTGATCAATCACTGTTATAAATGTTATTGTGTATGTAACATAAACTACCTTAAATTAACCGACTCGTTGGTAACTGTGATCAAAGAGAGCAGGGCAACCCAATGAAATGAATACTTCATAAAATAAAGAGCATGGTTTCACAGATATGGACCATTGTGGGCAAGCGAGTTTCAGAGAATTCTTGAACTGGCAGTTAGATATATCCTCATGGATAATAAGAAGTTTCATTACTACTCCCAATGAAATCATGGCATCAATACTGTACTAATTGAACAATACAAAAATTGAGATTTGACGTAGACAATTATCTCACAAAATATATTTCGCTTGTTTTTGAAAAAAAGGAATCTTGTTTGGTGGTGTATCAACAGTTAGTCTAGCTCCCCGCTCTTTTGACTCCAGATTTGGCAGGATACTATTAAATACCACTCCGGGAACCAGACTTCTCAAGAAAACAAAAAGCAGTGACGTAATAAACAGATGTTTTCGCGTACACGTGATGGTTGTTGAAACCAGTTGGAACAATCTTTCACATGTTAGACATTTTGAAAATAAATGTTATTTAAACAGAGTAATGAACAACTTCATTAGAAAAAGCGCGTTATTAAAAATTATTTTCGACATGATTGTAAAATGAGCAATCAGTCATTAAATGGCCCAGTTCCCTAACCCCAACTCCTGCTTCCGCTGTTTTCTCGATGTCTAAGCGAATTTTTTCAACTTTTGGAGGTCCCTCAGTAACTTACACCCCTGCTTATAGTGCAGTCTGTGCTTGTGGACCCCGTTGTGTGCGAGTTATCGAGGTGTAGTTAGAGAGCAGTCACTGTAGGTACACTCCAGTGACACCTTAAGACAGCAAATGTCTGACTGCAGAATGCAGGTGACTGTTAAACACAGGCTGTTTTTGTAGGTAATTTGCTGGGGGTTGGGGTTGGGTTTGAATGGCTATTGTGGCCGCTATGTACAGGTGTACAGGTGTCCCTCAGGATGAGTTGATTGTATTTTTAATGATGAATATTTTGAATAAGAATGTTTGCTTAGAAAGCATTCTATCTGAGACAAAAAGGGTTGGTCAGACGAGATTTTTGGAAGTTTAATCAATAATCATAAAATTCTAAAAATTGTTGAATGAAATTTCCCATAGTGTATTATGGGATGACCTGTTGTCCATCACCCATTGTCCATCCTTCATCCATTTTCCATCTGTCATCCAGCATCCATTCCATTGATCTGTTAGCACAAGTTTGTTATCGCTAGTCCTAATAATCTAGGATGAAGCTTTAAATGCATTCATCCCATGGTCCAGTTGGTCGTAAATTAAATTGAGGCTGCTGGAACATCCACTATGGCCACCACACCAGCAAAGTGATGATCATATCAACATGTGGTTTTCGCTAAAAGAACTGTGTCATTGGTCCTACTTGAATATGGCACTGATCTGATGTCTAATATGGCTGCCACAGCAGCCATCTTAAACATGTTGTTATTGGTACTCTTGAATGGAAGTAGTATTTGCATAGTCTGCAAAAATTATTGCCGTAAAAAGACCTTGAAGTTTTAAAAAAGCAGGTTTTGGTTTTGAAAAGTGTTCAATTGTTTTAGCAGAAATACTTGAATTTCTTGGAAGCTTATTGAATTTTATTAGTGCTGTCTAAACCATATTGCTAAAATGTATTTTCAAAAAAGAGAAAAAAGTTCGTAAAAAGAAAATTAAAAGAACATAACACAATGAAATTGAGAAATTAGTACATGACATTGGTAGGTATTGTTTCCATTTATATAGGCACTGTTATCAGATGGACCAGCAGTGCATGTGGCTGACTTAACTTACACTTAACTTACCATGTACTGTGGATATAATATCAGATGGGAATGTGACCCACTATGTAGCATTAGTTAAAAGTGTTGAGACAAAAATCTAATTTGTAAGGCTTATGTCAGGATGGAAGAAATGGCTCTCAAGTCATTTGTGAAAAGTGTGAAACACAAGAGAAATGCAAGTTTATTTGCATTCATTTTATGAGACTGTGATGAAAAGTGTTTCTTCTGGAACTTTACCCAGTTTCTCGAGTGAAAGATTAACAGTGCCTCCATCACTACTGTCATCACAGACTGCTCTGTATTCAGGCATTATTATTGTGCAAAAGGCAGAAATATTATGAACTTTGAGAGCCATGACTGAATACCATTCATTGATAATAACAGACAAACTCTTCCCGCATTGTTTCGAGTGAGTAACAAACTGGTACAATCCTTGAAAAATCCTTGAAAATAATATCTTTAGGACATTACATACCCTGGCAAAGTCTTATCGATGTGGCATTTTCACCAGAAGACTTCTTGTGATATTTAGTTTCTCCTAAATGAAAATGTTCCTGAAGAGAAATCCATTCTAACCTCCACAATGGCCACTTGAAAAATCTTTTCATTGTTACTCGTGAAAGGATTGTCATATCAAACGGGGGTTTTCACTAAAGATTTCTTGTGATATCTGATTTGTTCTCAATGAACATAATGCCAATCTGACATTCAATATGGCTGCCATGGCATCTATCTTGAAATTTTTTTTGCTACTCTGTTTTAACAAAATGTCATTGACATGAACATTACCACTGTGACCAGTTTGAAAATCTTGTTATTGCTCCTCCAGAATGGATTGTCATATCAGCATAGACTTTTCATTAAGAACTTCCTATAATGTCTAGTTGGTTCTAAATGAAAATTGTGCTGACCTGACTTCCAGTATAGCCCAGTTCGATAAGTGCATCTTGAAATTACGTCCCTTGATGTGCTCTCCATTGCCGACGATAAGAAAAGTATAAACCGCCACTTCTGGGGAGCAATTTCCAACAATGGCTAGCGTACCAAGATCAAGCAAGAAAAAGGGGCATTACTGCTCCATTTGTTCAAATTTCTGCAGACAAATAGTTGATGGCAGTCCATTGTTCTGCGCAAATTTCCTTCAGATGTAACACTACGGAAAACATGGATAAGACATGTAAAAACAGTGATGAAAGACTTCCATTTCAATGCCAATATCCGCCTTTGTTCAGCACATTTCGGGAATGGATGGATGACTTCTCAACACAGTGTCCCTTCAGTCTTCCAGATTCACTCAAAGAAAAATTATTTGGAACATCATGTGTAAGTTTGATAAATTTTCTGTTTTTTCTCTATGTGGTTATGCTTATATACAGATGTCCAAAATTAGGCTGATTCTCGATAAAAAAATCAAAAGGTGCCTAAAATGAAACATACTTGAGTCAAAACACAAAGGGCAAATCTGATTAATGTTAAAATGTCATTTTTAGGAATAAGTTCATTTTAATGTAGCTACATGTTTTATATTACTCCATATTTGGACAACAATTGGGCGGGGTGGTGGTGAAATGACTGATGAATTAAGCTGATGGCTAGGATTTTTCAATTGGATTGTCAAGCAGTAAAATTGCAATTATTTGGCATAATAGGTATTTCTTCAATAAAATTTGTTCACAAGTATTTTCTTATTCTTTTCAAAGATGTCAGTCAACAGACAAGCCAGATCATGCTGAGCTGTACTTACCTACAAAAACTGATTTGAAGGATCACATTGCACAGCCAAATGAAATCGAAATGGAGATTGATGAGAGTGATGAGACTGAGTCAAGGACTTTAAAGTTAGACATGAGTCTACCTTATGTGTCCCTGTATTTTCATAACTATTGTGGAGAATATAATTATGACCAGTTGTCCAAATTGTTAGACAAATGTGAGCAAACAATAGAGTTTGTTAATGAAGAAAATACAATCAGGGAAGTTAATAAAAGAGACACAGCAGCACAAACAAGAGTGAAAACTGTGTCAACATTAACTCAGACTGACCTTATTGATCAGTACTCAAGTATGGTCAAGAAGTTTGATGTTGGAATTCAATGTAAACTGCCAGATATTGCTTTTGAGGACATTGCTGACAAAGATTCAGCTGTAATATTTTATACTGGAATGCCTAATGCTAGTACATTTCATGCACTGTTTAATGAAATGGATGATGCAGAATCTCAAACAGCAAGAACAGGTTCTGGACAGAAAAAAGGACGTCCACGACAACTTCGAGTCATTGATGATTTTTTTTAGTCGTGATGCAGTTACGTCTGGGACTTCTTGTTGGAGATATCGCTGCCAGATTTCATATCTCTAAGTCAACATGCTCAGTTATGATAAATAGATAGATTACTTACATGTAAAGTTGTCAGTTCTATTATCCTGGCCAACCAAGTCAGTGGTTGAAAGAACAATGCCTAATAAATTTAGAACAGCATATCCCCAAACCCGTGTAATCATTGACTGCACTGAACTTTAGACAGAAAATCCTCAGTCTTTGATCAACAAATCATTAATGTACTCACACTACAAATCTCACATGACATACAAAGCATTGCTCAGAATAAGTCCATCTGGAATAATAACTTTTGTATCTGAGCTTTGGGCTGGAAGTGTCAGTGACAAGCAAATTACACGATCATGTGGAATTCTAGACCTCTGTGAAGGTGGAGATGCCATTATTGCAGGCAAAGGATTTGTAATTGCCGATATGACAACACCAAGAAGACTCCAGTTGATAATACCACCTTTTAAACACAAACAATTTACACGTAGGGAAGTGGAGAAGACTCGGCAAATAGCCAACCTTAGAATTTATATTGAAATGGCAATTGAACGAGTAAAAAACTTCAGAATTTTGCAGGGTACTATACCAATAACAATGTCTGGACAACTAAGTAAGATATGGAAGTTATGTGCTGAGTTGTCCAATCTACAACCACCACTGATACTGGATGATTAACAATATAATACCTGCTACATGTAAAATGAAAAAATACCAAAGATGACAACAAATAGTTTACATGTGATTTAGATGTAATTTAACTGTATTCATTTAAGTACTTAATTAAATATTCGTAATACTTTACTGTTGTTTATATGAATAAAAGGATATAAACTGTTGCAAATTTATTTGTTAATATCATGATGGTGTGGCAAGCATTTTACTAGGATAATTACTTATTGAATAGATTGCCATTTCTCGTATGTGCTCTCTGGATAGACGGACACACAGGAACACATGGCATACATCCCTATTTAAAGGGGAGGAGGGGAAGCAATACGAGTTGCATGCTTTCTCAGCCGCAACCATGGGTAGTAATTATCAATCTCCTGAGCACAAAATTCCAAATCAAGACTAAAATTTTCAGATTGTATAATTTTATATAAATAGATGCTTACATTAAAAGTATTAATACCGGTATGAACTTTATGTCAGGTTATTGTGGAAATAATCATGAAAAATTAGAAAAGATATGCACACAACAATGATTTAATTTGTACGTAAATTGTGGTATTATGAATATGCCTCTTTAAATTGACTCAAAAAAAATGTATTGAAGTTAGTACTGTTCATACAACTTGATAGTAACCACATCTCACAATAGGACCTTGTTCTTAATGGTTTTTAATACAATGCACACATAAATTTATTCCAGAAATCACAATTTAAGGGAACATAAATTAACAGCATACAAAATCTGAAAATACTATTTCAATTCTTTTTTTCTTTTCTTTTAAAAGTATCCAACTAACACAGACATTGATTGTTTTGACAATACTGAATTATGCAACACCTAATGGTTTTAAATCTTTCCCACATTTAATACATCTAGTAAAAATTTCAGGGATAACTGCATAGAGGTAAAACTCATTCAACTTGGTGACCATACTTTCCCAAAATTCAATGTAAAAAAAAATACGTTCTACTGAAGGTCCTTCTAAGGTCCACACATAAAGGTCACACCATTTGTATTGTGAAATTGCAAGTTGTCCCTGCACCTGATAATAATATGAATGACTTCTTTTTAATGTAACTGTCCATCACGCTCAGTACAGAAGAAGTCCCTGCATTTTGCTGCCAATATTGGTGACATTGTCCTATATTTATAAGGGCACTTAATTTCTAAAATTCCATTTGAATCTTCACAATGAGAACAAAGAACTAGTCCATCTGGACATGAACCCAAGTGTGGAAACTTGGGATTGATTATAAACCCAGACTCTTTTACAGATATCCCTGGATGCTTTGAGAGTGAGTCTTTCACAGAAAGTTTTTCAAGATAACTTTGAAATGCAACTGTTGGTTCATAACTTTTTAAGTTGACACCATAATGGTACATGAACTCTGGTTCTGGTAACCCGATTTGTACTTGTGGCAAGTCTCTATGAATTGGTCTTTTAAATTTTTCAAGCGTTTCAGAATGAGCAAGTAAAAATCCTGCATGTGAATTACATGTTTGAAGTATATCACTTAAGGTGTGGATATTTACAGGTTTTGATGTATTTTATATGTTCCGTATTTGTGCTTCAGAAGTTTGAAAGCTTTTTCCTTTGATGGATCAACAGAATTTTTGTTTCTTGAATATCAGGTCTTTTGCTTTTTTTGGACTTAGCTTTCTGGCTTGTGGCTTGTTCCAGAGGCACTCTTTTGAGGATGAAGCATCACGTTCATCTTTCTTCTTTTCTGTCATGCCAACTAGTCCGTAGAGTAAGGCTGCTACATGGTTACAGGCCTCTCCATCACTGAAAAAAAAAACAAACAACATATAATGAATAAAGGAAACAGAACAACATTTGCATGACACACTCACAGATTTTGCAATCCTTTGAATTACAATGAACTAAGATAGTAATGCCCTCCATGTTCATAGCACATGGTAATTGTTCCATTAAAACCTCTCAGACATATGTTTCTATTTGTAATAAATTTTGTTTTATTTATAAAACATAACACCTACATGTGTGTGTGTGTATATATATATATATATATATATATATATATATATATAATGCAGTTCACCATACAAGCTGTGACAAATGAAATAAAGGGAAATGATTGATTTCGTAACTCAATTGGTTATCAAGAAAAGTTGTTTACAAAATGGTATTCTACACTAAAATCAATCAGTGACTATTTAAATTTAGTTGTGCATCATCTTTTCAAATTGTAAATTAGATCAAGCATGCCACAGATTGACAAAAGGAAGTCTAAGAAATGTTTATTAATAGATATAAATGAAATATGTGTACAGATTTTACCAGATGTGACTACATATACAATACTACTTACCCTGCCTCACAATCACAACCAGCTGCATGAACTTGACCAGTTATTTTGGACAGACAGGCCCACACAACATAGTCCTTTTTATTGGAATTGATGGCATCACAGGAGCTTTCACATAACAGTGAGACAATTTCCTTTCTATTTTGTGGAATTTCACTGAATGTAAATGTCTGTCAGCATGAAACACTTTAGCTTTTAACTGCTTTTTTGCACCAAGTGGCTTATTGTCAAATGTCCTGCTATTATTTAGAACAAGGTAGTTGAAAAGGTCATTGTTTGTAACACATGGAATTGATGTTATGTCGTCTGACCACCCAGACTTGAGGTCCAACAAATAGGGAAGTTTTTCTTCTAACAGTGACACCAGCCGTTCAAGCTTACGTTCTTCTGCGAAATTCTCGTCACAATTCCTCAACACTTGAAATGGTGTTTTTCCTATTTCTTGTGCACCCTTCACTCGCTCAATTAGTTCATTCTTAGTACCTGACACAGGTAAACCTAGATCTCTTAAAAGTCGCCTCAGGTCAAGAACTTTAGCATTGCTAACGTTTAAATTTGATGGATCGCTTCTTCCTTTGTTAAAATCCATTGTTACAGTGCTCCCCGGAAGTGATTAATGTACGCTCATTGCAAGAATAATAACTCTGCAGTTACTCTTTAAGGGAGGTAAATAATGTTATTGAACTGGGCTATAGCCAACAGAGTAGAAAATTTTGTTATTGCTACTCTGCTTGCCCAGAAAGCCGTATCAGCATGAGATTTCCACTGTAAGACTTACAGTATCTAGTTGGTCGTAAAAGAAAATTGTGCTGATTTAGCATACAATATGTCTGCTACAATGCCCATCTTGAAAATACTGTAATCATCACTTTCTCCAAGATGGAATGTCATCAAAAATGGGTTTACTTAGAAAACTTGCGATGTCTAATTGGTCATAAATGGAAATAGTGATGATCCAACACCCAATATGGCCACTGTGGCAGAATTCTAAAAAATCTTGTTGCACCTCCTCCTAAATGAGAAGTCATTATGACAGAATTTTTGCTAGAAGATATCTAATTGTTCCTGAAAGAAAATGGCAACCTCAAAGATCACCATCTTGGAGTTCTTGTTTAGCTAATCCTAAATTGAAAATTCATATTGATATTGTGTTTGCATGTGAAAACTTCTTATAGTATCTAGTTTGTCCTAAATGAAAATGATGCTGATCTGACATCACATCTTGATAATCTTATTATGGCTACTACTCCAGAATTGATGGTCAGATTGACATAGGGTTTTCACCAAAAGACTTCATATGATAATCTAGTTAGTTCGAAATGCAAATTTCCTGTCTTGTGTCAAATATAGCTGCTGTCTTGAAAATCTTGTTATCTGTTATCGCTGTTCCTTCTGAATGGATGATCAGATTAGCAGAGGATTTTCACCGAAAGTCATCTAATGTTATCTAGTTTGCTCTGGGTGAAAATGGTGCCAATCTACATCAAGTATGACTGCCAAAGTGGTCAGTTTGATAATCTTGTTATCACTCAAGAATATCAGGTTTCAACACTCAGCAGTTAAAAAGAAAAAAGGATCTGATCTCAAATTCCTGGAATTCTTTTTGGATAGTAGAGCCTCAGTCCTTTTCATGGACTATTGTTGTTACAATTTCAGGCTGTTCCATTAAAAAATACATGGGACCCAGGGAAGGCACATTTAAAGTGGGGTACCCGCCCATTGATGCAATTTAAAATTTCTTATTGTTTTACTATGAACACTGTGAAATCAAAGTACCTTGGCATATGTTTTAAAAAAACTGCCTTCCCTGGATATCATGTATGTTTAAATGGAACAGCCCTCAGGAAAACTTGTGTTTATCATCATATATTTTTACATGTTTTATATGCAATATGTCTTTCATGAATAATATTGCTTTTTTTCCAACAGAAGTGGAAACACACCCTATTTAACAGATGAAGATTTAGTTCAATTTTTTAATGAAGTAAGTATTAAAACCTTTCATTCAGTATTTACAGAACAAGCCTTTTGAAAGCAATCATTTTATGGATGGAGTTGCAAATAAAAAAATTTCGTAAATTTTTTATGAATGTAAATCTGCTCAGAGTAAGTTTTCCTTTGCAACTTGGTGTTTATGTATGTTATGTATACCTTATAATATAATTTGTATGTTTTGTTGATGTGCCACATGTATACCTTACAATATAATTTGTATGTTTTGTTGATGTGTCACATGTATACCTTATAATATAATTTGTATATTTTGTTGACATGCCACATGTATACCTTACAATATAATTTGTATGTTTTGTTGATGTGCCACATGCATGCATGTAGGGCAAGTCACAGTTGTGCAAAACATAATTTAAATATCAAGGGCCTCCAGTTCTCTGTAAAGCGGCTTAACTTGTGTGATATAAAGTATTTAAATATGTGTATGGGTTATTATCTCTGTTTTCCATGTTGCAGTAAACAAAAAATGGTTTGCATTTATTTCTGAATAAGCAGTTAGTATCTCCAACATTCAGTTTCACAAATCCTTGTATTGTCTCTGTTTTACAAAGTAGCATATTTCCCTTTGGTAATCTATTTTGGATGTAGTCAGTTCGATCTTCATACCTATAATCATAGTCCAAATAATGATATTCCTCATCAAAATTCCTGAACCAGGCTAATTGATTTACACGTATTAAGGCAATGATCACCATGTTTGGAGTAGAGTACAATAGATTATTATATGCTCATTTTTGTCTCTGTTAACTTTACATTGTCAGAATCATGAAATATTTTTCGATATTGCAAACCTTCTTATTGCACTCGCGTGCACAACATGTGTGCCCAGTAGTGTCTTGGGAACTACTTTGTAAACAAGTCATGTACACTTATGTAGTAGACGCTTTACATTGTGGTTGATTAAATTTGTTTCTGAATGAACTAAAGCAGATGTTTCATGGACTGCCACATACCAGCTGCTTTGCAATATTCCGCTTTAACATTTTTGGTACAGTGTTTTGGATTTAGGCTAGCGATAGATGCTAGACATGTCATAAAATTGCTGGGTCCCTACAAATAACATCCAAGTGATAAGGCATAAACGTGTCTTCTTTAGCTGGTAATAAGAATGGCAAAAAATATACTTACAGTTTTACATCCTGAATTTCCTCAAAATGTACTTTCTTAGTTCTGCAAATCTGAATGTCATGGGTTCTAAAGCTTGATTACACATTTTGAAATTGTAATGGAATTTCAGCTACATTCCAAGTGCAATTACGTCCTCCTTACTGCACTCAGAATTAAATGAACGTTATATTCCATAGCGTCTTTTTGATAATTACAATTGAAAGAATTCATATTTTCCCACATTATGATTCCAAACATTCAATGACAGAACAGAAACACACTTGCAGATGTCAGCATGCTGCACCCTCACTGCTGAAATCAGATGTATTTCATGTAGAATTGGCACAGCTAAATCCAGTCCATAATCACGAAATTTCGTAGAATGAACAAAAATACCAGAATTTATTCATTCCATAGAATAGTTATTGCAGTATGCATTCATTCACAATATGATTCTAAATTTCAATTTTAAGTAGACCAAAATGCCATTTTCTTTCATAAGTAATGTCTTGCACGCGACTGAGTTCAAATTTATCAGGGTGGAGTTATGTGCGCATTAATAATGTTATTGTGTACTGATGAATCTGCGGTTGTGTATTTAGTTTGGAATACAGCATAAATTCAGTTACTTTGTTTCTTGAAATGTATTTTTGTTTATATAATTAAGCCTTAGGTAGAATAAGAAAATGAGCATATAATAAAAATGTTACTGCATTTGTATGGGAAAATGTGAACTCACTATGTCGCATGGATATACTGCACTTCCAAGGTTGTGCAGTATATCCAACCGAAAAACTCTTTAATATTTTCCCATACAAATGCAGTAACCTATAATAATCTCTTTGTTATTTTAAGAAATCTAATGCTAGCTTGTTCATTCCTATGTGATAATATCATACTCGCCAGTGCTAGGATTTATGAATGTTGTTGCTAGTCTTCTATTCTGACAGTCTGTTAAGTTCAAAATATGGCTGCCTGTTTGTTTTATCAATATCTTGAGATGTTGATTGGTAGATAAATTTATATTTTTTAAATCAGCATTCTTTTATCCTCCAGGATAGACAATTTATTCCAATATGGTTGTTGTAATTTATTATACAGCTGACAGAACCTTCTTTTTTGTCCTTTCATGTAAATTGTACTTGATAAATAAGCTTTTGCTTTGCCTTTATTAAAATATTCCATCAAAATCGTGTGTAATATTAAGGTCAGAAAAGTATATCCTTTTCTTTTCCTTGTTTTTTTTCTTCAAATTTGTGAAAATCTTTTGGTAGAAAATACATTATCAACAAATTCTATTTTGTGTGGTGCAGTGTTAAAATCTTGTGGAATTTAAATTCTTTGCTGTATAATATCTCAATAAAATTTGTTTCCAAGATAATGCATTGTCATTATAATTCTAACACCATGTCTTTGTAAATGAAATTCAGAAAAATAAGCTCTTGCATTACTGTATGTTGTACCGCAGTGCTTAGTTTTAATTATTGGATTGTTTGTTTTTAAACTCTTTTCTATACATTGCTCTTTGGTTCAAGTCCAAATACTGTTTTATCTTAGAATTGCAGTGCAATTGGAAATGATTTGAATGATTCTAAACTAGTTATATAGCATATTTTGCACATAGGTTTTGATAAATTATTATATTGTGTGCATTCTCAAGTGTTAACCAGACAATAGAGCTGGTGACAGTAATTTTACATTTTACTATTTTCATGTCGGTAGTATACATCTTATTGTCTAACTCCATCATTAATGCACAAGAAATGTTTTAAATTAAATGTTTTGTTTTAGATTAATATTTAGGGATTTTGTTCATCAGTACACATCTTCCTCAGTAACTTGGACACAGTGGTTTCCTGAAAAAGAGACTGCTGCATAAGCAAGGGTGCAAGTTACTAAGAGATATCTGAAAAAAATTAAGAGATGCACATATGATAGTGAGAAATGCAGGTGGGGGTAAATAGTTAAATACTCTTTTTATAACCATGTTGGAAATAATTGTCAGTAAATTTTTGTTTCTAATGAAGTTTTTTGCTTTTTGGTATAAATTACCTTTATTTTCAAGATAATCAATCTCTGAAAGATTCTTAAAATATGCTGTAAGAGGTTTCAGCACACATCACATGTGTACCAGTGAAAACATTGTTTATTACATGACTTCTTTTTGCATGTGAATGTGGATACATTCTAGTGTTACTGTAGATTGATAACAAAAAAAAGATTCTTTTTTAAAAAAATGACAGACATTTATTTAGAGCAAATGCTACATTGAAACACTTTTTATTGTTCTGTGGTTAAAATGATAATATTAAATATTTACAGTTCATATATTTAATACGGAAGATACCATAGTCCAGATCTAATATGTGTCATTAATTTCACATCAATTCATGTGCTCAGTACAGGAGTCATTACAGCAGATTCAATAGCCCTGATGATATTAGTGAAGAAGCACCTTTCCATATGTTTTAGTGGTTTCACTAATTTCCCACCTAAAATCAAAAGGATCTTTCTGTCTTCACTATTAATTAGTGACCATACCTGCTTCATGTTTCAGTGCAGTTTTGTAAATTATCACTGTATCATTGGCTCCCAGTCATCTTTCTCTGATTCATTATACTGCTCCCTGGAGAACACTTGTCACATGTAACTACCTAGATATGTATGATGTAAATGTTTGCTCAGTAAGTAATATAGAAAACAGTGATACATTGCCATTTCACTCCACTTGTCTCTGGTTTAAAAAATGATATAAAATACTGAATGTAAGAGCAATAGAATTATTGAGAACTCTTGACTGTTAATATCTCCTTTATCACTAGTTTTCTTATTTCATGTGTTCATGCTATTCATAGTTTATAGTTTTGAATTTTAAATGATCTTAATTAATTATTTGAATTACTGAATTAATAAATCATTTTATGTAATACTCCGGGGCTTGTCATCTTCAGTATAATCTACGGAGCATTGATCTCATCAACTTCTGAAAGAACTTGTTCTTCTCAATCACTGCTCTTTTTACCTTTGTCCTGAACCAGATGTTCTGTGCGTTTTTTGTTGTTTTTTTATAAAAATTTAGTTGGTCCTTGGATTTTGAAAGAAACATTTTTTAAATGGCAGTCTCGGTTTTAAAAAGATTTGTGATATCCTAAAGAGTTTTCTAGAAAAAATGAGGAAGTGTCACCTTATGGTGGTGGCCTAGGTTGTTTGCAAATACTTTTAAAAAAATGGTGGCCTAGAGTTTTTTAATGAACATTCCCATTCCAGTGGCCTACCTTTTTTTAAATAGTAAAAAATTGTGGCCTGGTGGTTAGTGACAGATATTAAAAATGGTGAGGGAGCAGTGCATGTGTTTGTGGCCTGGGCCTTTGCAACAATGGCTGGGGCATACATGTTATAGTTTGCCAGAGGGTTTTTAAATTTTTTTAAAAAGCTGGTTTAAAGTGGTTAAGTGGCCTAGCATCCATGGTGTCTATCTAGAAACTGGCAGAGTTTTGAACAAAAATATTCAGTGCCTGTAAGTTAAACTCTTCCAAAAATATATAAAAAATTACCGACATTGATAAATGAGTTATTCATATTTCATTTATGATCAGGCTGATTTTGGATTGTATGATATCAGCCATACTAAAGCTTTGGAATGGCAAATGTTGATTGAGCACTCTCTTTAGCTTACTTTGCCATTAATTAGGTCAGATGAACTTATGTTATGGCTCTGTGTTATTCATGCATCTTCCATTGTCCATCATGTATCATTCAACAACTTCCATTTTCACTTTCTTCTCAAAAACCACTAAACCAATTTTAACCAAATTTGGAAGGGAACTTTCTGACATGGCCATTAATTATTATACATATGATGCAGATTCACTGTTAATATGGCCAATATTTACTATTAAAAAAATCGTTCTTCTTAAAAACTGCTAAACAGAATCCATCTAATTGGACATAATGCATCCTGGCATGAAGATCTGTTAAATTTGCATAAATGTTGCCCATCCACCATGGAATATGACCACCATTACTATAAATAGTAGAACATATAAGTTACTTTTTCATGAATAATGATGAACAGAATTTAACCAAATTTGACAGAAAGCATTCTAGGTTGTCAGAGTTTTACAGTAATGCTGAAGCACAATTAAATGTGTTCACCACCACTAAAATTAGAAAGAACTTGAACATACTTAAATGCTGAACAGTTCTTGACCAAATTTGACAGAAATCATCCTGGCATGAAGGCTTTTCAAATTTGTGCAAAGGATGCTGATCCACCATTAAATATGGCTGCCATTGCTAAATATATATATATATATATATATATATATATATATATATATATATATATATATATATAAAACTTTAAATGACTTTTTCTCAAAAACCAGTCATCATAAGTTTATCAAATTGGGCTATAACTTCTGAAAGATAGAAAACCGTATCAAAGTTAGAAAGCATCATAGAAGCTGAGATTTCTTTACCAAAAGCCCTTGCGTTGCTCTTCATGATAGTTGTCAGCAATGTGATTGAGTTCAGGCACTCTTGGGCCAGTTGTTACATTTGTAGCTATTGTGGTTACTACGTGTCAGAAAATGTGAAAGATGTGATAATGAGGATAATATTTGTTTAGGATGAGGTAAGTATACATTGTATTAATATTTATGCTGCAATTTCATTCTTGTTTCAGCGCCAGCGAGATCCTAGATTAAATGAAATTTTGTTTCCTGAATATAACAGAGACAGTGTGCGGAATATAATAGACAAATATGAATTAAATGATGAATATAAAAGCAAAAGTAAGTAATATGTATGTACATGTATGTATGGATGGATGCATGCATATAGATTTCAATGGCATGCCAGAAGAATCCTGGCTTATAGTGCCAATTAAAAGTTGTGTTTTAAAGTTGTAAAGACAGAGGATACAAGTTACATAAGAAAGATAAACCCATCAAAATAAACAAGCAATATTTCAGGATAAAAATATAATAAGTAAAGATGTTAAAATTGTTTAAAAAAATACTTTGACATAAATACTGTTTGCTCCTATTCAACATTTTTATCAAGGTAAGAAAGATTTGCATTTAAAATTAAATTATAAAGAACACTGTATGGCTCTGAGCTTCAATGTTTGTATGGCCCATACAGTAAACTCGCTTGAACCAGACACTTCTAAGGCTGGAAATTTTGGCTGTTTTTTTAGAGGTAACATGTAACAAGGTATGGTCCCTACATCATAAAACTGTACTTGATATTTTTAAAAAATAAATATTGCTCCCAAAACAGACAAAAGCAGCTTTTTGATTTATAAGAAGTTTTACAAGATTTTGGGTTGAGTGAAATTTTAGGATGGAGAGGCCTGATTTGTACTAAAATGGCCATATTGGGTCCAAAACATGAAGCTGATTGACGGGGTATCCAGGGTTTAGGAAAATTTAGCTGTTCAACAGGCAAGATACAGTTTTCAAATAGAGATGGAATCTGTCATTAATTTTCATCTGTTAAATAGTATTCTTAATTCTTTATAGTAGAAAATGCGATTTTGTCATGACAGTGTAGTGTGTAAGTCGCTCACAATGCACCTGTACACTTGGGTTTGATTCTGTTTGCCACAATGTGTCATGGGTGATTGTCCCCATTTAAAGTTGTTTTCTATGGTTACACTGGTTTCCTCCACTTTAGAGACAATCACATGCCACCATTTAGCCATTTAGAGCAGTTAATGTGAAAAATAGAATTTTCATTCAATCATAATATCCCGCCAAGATACATTGATTGAAATAAAATACATCACATAATTCCCAAGGATCCATGAAACTCGACCCGATGTTGTCATTATCAATGAGATATCGATCCGGGGTACCTCCCAAGTGAGGAAAAACACTAGAAAGTGAGTCACTCCTCCCAGTTAAGGATGAGCAGCATGGTGAAGGTCATTAGCAAGTCATGCTTTTCTGAGAAGCAAGAGTATTGATTTCAGGTAATTAGCAAATCATGCCTTTCTGAGATGGAAGAGCAGTGATTTTGCTCTATCAAACCTGATGTGGACAGATCTTCATCACCTGACTGGTCTTTGATCACTGGTCACCGGACATGAGTTTGCCAGGCAGTATCCCTGCTTGGACTGCTGGTTTTTGCATCAAGCTATAGAGTCCACTCACTGGCTTGTCTGTCTGCTTAATCAACACTACCTTGGACACAGGCATCACAAGTGGGAAAATCAGTGGGGATCTGGTCTTGCCTCCTAGTTGAAACCTTGGAGGTATTGGAGATGTTCATACTCTTGTCACAGATAAAGGTAATGAGATTCTGGCTTAAATTAAACATTAAAGAAATACATGAACTGCTGAGAGGACACACAATATGAGACTTCCGCTTAAATGCAAACATTTAAAAAGTGCATTTTGATGCAAATGAAATGTTTTTGGGGTCCATTAATATTTCAGGGCTTTTTGAACCATGCGTGTGTAACGGACGACATTAGTATGACATGAAAACATAACTGATTACACTTCATAGTATTTAATTAATAATAATTATAGATTCCAGTAAGAACTTTTCATAAAATCCTAACTTTATTCTTAATTACTTTTTTCTTTTGCATAACAGACTGGATGAGCCTGGATGGATTTTGCCGGTACCTGATGTCAGACGACAATGCCCCCGTTTTTCTGGATCGCCTTGATATTTATCAAGACATGGAACAGCCTCTGTCTCACTATTATATTAATTCCTCTCACAACACATACTTGACAGGAAGGCAGTTTGGAGGCAGGTCCTCAGTAGAGATGTACAGACAAGTGCTACTGGCAGGGTGCAGGCAAGTGGGGATATAGTCCAGATATTTGCAACATGATATTTCTTAGCATTATCTTTGATAAAGTAAAAGTCGTGTTGAATAAATAAGATCCAGAAGAAAGGGGAGGATTATCAAATTTTGGCAGGCAGAGTACAATAAACTATGTCAGTGCCTTTTGACTGATTTATTGATTTTTACAGATGTGTAGAGCTTGACTGCTGGGATGGAAGAAATGAAGATCAAGAACCAATCATAACTCATGGGAAAGCCATGTGTACAGATATATTATTTAAAGTAAGTCATCATTGGTGTGCTTTACCATATTTCTCTGATAAAATAGCAATGCTCAAATTTAAAAACACTTCCCACTTTTAGAAACATGTTGCAGCAATGGAGTCCCCAAATGAAGTCAATTCCTGCATTTTAACCAGGGATGAAAAATAAGTAAGCATTGATATTTTATAATTTAATTTTTTTTACAGATTTGTGGAAAAAGAATGTTCATTTTTTGTTTGATAACTCCCAGCATCATGAAAACATCACTCATAAATATAGTCACCATTAATACACTAATATAATAATTTACTTGCCAGTTTGCCTATTGAAGCAAGGGAAGTAACTACGATGAAGATTATTGAGATTTACTGGTTTTGGTTTATGCTGAATTCTCCCCCATACAGAAAGAATTTAAAACATTACAAAAATAATAATTTTAGAATACATGATTGACCACCTTCACATCCAGGATTGGAGCTATTTATATGACATCCATTGCCACAGCAACATCACCCAACATCATTGCATTATCATTGCTCTGAGAAAGTAAACATATCTTCAGGGAAGTTTGTAGGACAATACCAAGCAGTCAGTAATTAGCGCAAAGATGAATAATAATGGCATGCATTGCTGTAAACCCTTAATGAACTAATGAGAGCAGCAGCGTCAGCAAGAACAAGTTAATACTGTATTCTGCTGTCCATTTTAAAACAAAATCTTTTTTTTTTTAATTGAATCTCTATGGATTTGTGTGTGTGTGTGTGTGTGTGTGTGCTGATGATAAATGATAATGCTAAGTCTTTCAGCTGTGTTTTGTTTAGAAGTTTAATAAATGCTTAAAAAGAGGTACAACAGAATGTGCTTTTTGATCTCCAACCCTATTCAGAGTGAGTGGATTCTGGTTTACACCCACAAATTCTATATTTCACTTTTGTGTATGTTCTTTTTTCAAATTTGTAATGTAGCTTTAACAGTTTTGTCATATTGCTACAACATCTGCAGTGTGGCAGTTTATAGTGATGTCTAGCACTGGGGCATCATGCTGCAGACATGTAGCATGATGTCCCACCCATTCACTTTATCCTACACTAACCTCTTAATGCTGAGCACCAAGCAAGGCAAGTACAATTACCATTTTTAAAAGTCTTTGGGGTATGAGTTGGGGGTTGGGGGTTGAACTTCTGAACTCGCACACCTGAACTGGATGCTCTAACCGCTTAGTCCACCAGAGTGGTCCTGCATTTCAGTATTAGGCCCAGAACAGTGCACATCATGTGCAAATTGATCGATTCAAACAACTTGTACCCTCAGGAGTGGAGCAGTCAGCTAAACAACACTGAAAGTCTTCTGGGACTCTTCTTTGTCTACATGCACAAGGGATGCAGGTTTGAACCCCAGCCAAGTCATACCAAAGACTTATAAAAATGGTACTAACATCTGCCTCACTAGGCACTCAGCATTAAGAGGTTAATGTTAGTACTGGCTGGTCTGGTGCCAGGATAATGTGACAGGTTGGGAAATCGTGCTAAATGTTGTCCCAGTACTAGAAATCACTATAAACTGCCACACTGGAGACATTGTAGCGAATTGACTGAAAAATTGTTAAAGCTACGTTTAAAAAAATCCTAGCCAAATCTAATCCTTTAGACATTTCTTACTAATGACAGGCATGTGTATTTGAAGATTCAGTCCCACCACCCATTTGGGAATGAGGACATCTCATTTACTTCATAGCTCTGTGTGCACAGAACGTTACTTTGTAGTTTTTTGTGTAACAGAACCTCTGATGCTCAGCAAAAGCAATCGATTATCATGCACAATTTTGGTCAGTTATGTTTTGCTACTAGTCACAAGTCAACACAGACAAAAAATACATTTAAAATATGCATTTTCCTACATGTACTTAAATTGGCATAGATTTTGGTCAGCGTGAGAAAATTATTGCCTTGCTGAGACTACCAAAGGGATGAGGCTATCATAGAGAAATAAAAACAACTTTAAACCAATGTCACAGTAACTTAAGTCTTGTAAAAATTTGTGACTTGTTACTTAGTCTCGATTAAAAGACCTCCAGTCTTCTTTTTTCTGCAACCTGGCATGACTGAATTATGATGTTTATCATTCATTAGAAATGCCATTTGTTTTTTTAGAAAAAAGGAAACTCCTCATTTTTTGCACATCAGATGCATAATAATTTCTCTGCAGCATGAATAGTTATAGTATCAACACTGTGTACTCACCAGTCAATCTCATGGCATGCATGAGGGTGAATCCCAAATAATTCCATCAAAAATATGCACATAGAAGTAATATTTGGTAATTTTGTCATAGATCATTAGGTGTCTGAAGCTGCTGCAAATATTAATAGCAAAATTATCTAAGGAAAGATGAAGAACATTTATGGTTTAATATGTATGCACATGTACTGATCAAGGTCAGTAAGCTTTGTCTGTATCAATTTCATTCTGCTAGAATTTCTCTGTTGTGAATCAGAATATTGTTTTTTAAAAAACACTGATTTTAAACTGCTCTTTTATTCTCTGATATAAACTGCCACACTGCAGACATCATAGCGATATGAGTGAAAAATTGTAAAAGCTGTGTTAAAACTCCAAATCACACACACACACACACACACACACTTCTTGGATGGTCAGTTAGTGAAAACCTAAATCTCGAGCTATTGTGTTTGTTTAACATTGGACTTAATCCTGTCCAGGGTATCAAACTTCTCTTTTATAGTAAAAGTTTTATATTCCTGTTTACCATTAACCAATGTAATTACCCACTAATTAACACTTTGACATCTGTTTGTTTGAACAACTACAGCAAGAAAAATTATTAACAATTGGATCATTTTTTTTAGGGAATGGAGGACATTATTTATTTGTCAACTGATTGAATGGCAGTTGTTTCACACCACCACCAAGCGAAGTGCTTGTTTTGGTGGTGGTAATTTTTTATGTTTTATTTATCATTACCCCATAGTTTGAACAACTTTTAGCTCTGAGATGGACTTTAATGATTAGCAGTCACTTATATTAACTGATTTATACATTCAGGTGAGACTCTTTATTAACCAACTGCATTATTAAGAACTTGGTGCAGTTTAGTGGGCAGACATATGTTAGCTATTGTTTGAGCAACAGTTGTACACAGAATGCTTTGTATACAAACACAATAAAGACTTGATCAATAATAATAAGATCTACTCTAATAAGCCAACATCTTTCAAAAAATAAACTAATATCAAAGTGCAGTGATTGACAACTGACACATTTGAAATGAACATTCACAAATAGAAATGTTTAACAACTTTATTCATATAAAGAAAGATGCAGTCATAAGTAGCTTTTACATCTTGTCAAACTATTAAATTACACTCTTGTTTATTTGGCAGTAAACTTCAAGAAATTGGTGAAATTATTGTAAAATTTTTGGAGCTACACAATGATAGTGTTTTATCTGAATTCATGCACAAACTCTTCCCCTAAATGGTAATGAACTGTTGACACATTATTATGGTGCTCCTATTTCGACAGATGTTGTACTCTTTGAAATGACTAATATTAATAAGACATTTGTAGTATGTGCAAACAATTAAATTCTCCCCCATGCTGCTGTGCTTGGTAAGTAAAATTCCGACAACCTGAAGTTTTGAAATTTATTTTCGCTTGGCTTTGCTGACAGCGTATTGCTTCCTGAATCACACTCTTAAAAAATAAATCACACTTAAACACTATCCTGACAAATGAAATAATCATGGTTTGTATTTTGTATCTGGAGTAAAAATCAGATTTCAAAGAAATGTTGCCACTTATCACAAACTTTAATAAAACTTGATTTGGTTGTTCTGTTTTGTATATTTCCTACGTAAATTAGTTAAATGGTCTCTCACACAGCAGAATTTGACACAACACATCACCTTAGCTATTGTACGCCTCTGAAAGGTGGTGGTTTATTTCTAATGTCTTACCTTTTAATTGCCCACCTGTGTTCTCCAAGGGTAGGTCTAGCTAAGTTTTGAGCAGGGCTGTTTACTGTTCAGATAATACAGATTACAGGCATATATTGCAGTTGTCAAGAAATATTGGGATTTTTTTATGTTGTTGAAAAAACTTTGGAGCTTAGATTCCTGAAAATCCTATTTTTCAAACATGACCATGTCAGGGGCTTTGGGAGCCCAAAATCATATTTTTGTGTGACACTGCATGTTATGGCTGGTGTGTAATTGTAGTTTGGTTTAAAGGTGATGCAGATGTCATTCGTGTTTATCTTTGCACTAATTAGAGACTGTAAAATACTGTTGTTCAAACTTCCCCAAAAATGTTGAATATTTTTTCTGAGTTGAAAGTGATATTCAGTATTTGCCCAGTGTACGGTGGTGTTATAATATTGACAGATGGTGTATATTCCAGAATGACTAATGTCAGTGTGGTGTTTGTAGTATGTGCAAAGTGTTAACTGCTCTCCCTTGTGGCTGCACTTTTAGAGTCAAACTCTGTCAACAAGGAATTCTGAAATTTAGTTTTGCTTTGTTTGGTTGCATCACATATTGTTTGCCTGTTCCTGAATCATGCCAACATTTCAACATTTTGCCTTAAAAAAATGAGTCATACTCCCACAGTGATACGCGAATTATGAACGTTTCATGCCCGTAAACAGGCTACAGGTTAAATGGATATATTACAGTATCAAGAAAGGTCTCTGTCTTATTTAGCTCTGCTGGTCATAGTCCAGAAGAGCATATGGATTGGTCTGTTTTCATAATTCATCAATCAGTTAGAATAAGTTTATTATTGCTACTTCTTCTAAACTACTTCAAAGATTGCCATGAAAATTTAGACACACATTCAGCCCATGGTCTAGTTGGTCTTAAAATGGCATTGCTCAGATTTCCAGTGAAGCTGCCACAATTACCATCTTGAAAACCTTGTCACTGCTTCTCTTAAATGGATAGTCATATCAACATTAGGTTTGCACCAAAGACCTTTTGTGATGTACAATTGGTCCTAAAACAAATGGTGCCAAACTGACATCCAATAGGACAATCACAACAGCCATCTTTAAAATCTTGATTTTGCTGCTTCTGATTGGAAAGTTATTTTGACATGAGATTTTTGCCAGAAGACTTCTTATGATGCCTGATTGGTACTAAATGAAATTAGGGCTACATGGACATACAGAAGACCACTACGGCAGTTATTTTTAAACTCTTATTATTCTACTCTTCTTGGCTGGAGGTGATTTAAACAATGTATTGATAATAAATGATAATGATGCCAGTCTGATGTTGATTATGGTCATCATGGTAGACATCTTGAAAATCTTATTATTACTACTCCTATTGTACAGAAAGTGATATTGGGTTTTCTTCATCTGATTTCTTATGGTGTTCCTGAATGGCATCTAATATTGCAACCATGGTAACCATCCTGAAATCTTGTTATTGCTATTCGCTAAGGCTATGGTGATGTTCACATTATGTTTTCATGATAAGACTCCTAATGATGTCTAGTTGGTCTTAAATGAAAATGGTGCAGATCTTACAGCGTATAGCTAAAGTGCTTATATGACCCATATCTTTGGATGTGATGTAATGTTTGCACATATGACATTTCTTTTTGTTATATGTCAAAATTGCGTCTGTAATTTGTTCATTTTTTTTTTTATTTCAGGAATGGGATAAACAATGTTTGTGAAAAGATATTTTTTTAAGATGATTATGTCATTATTACTGAAATCATGCCCCACTATCCTGTATGAATGTGCAAATATGACCGTGTTTTATGTGTATATGACTAATTATGTCCAGTGGTTATTTACAACATAAAATGATTAGTTTATTTTATTAAAAAACTTGATGAACGAATAACTTCAAAGATAGGAACACAAAATAGTAAGTTGCATATGGATCATAATGCATGCCAAATTTGGATTTCGGATATGAATTGGGTAGATTTGACTTTTACTGCGGTCGTATTTGATTGTATATGTCACTCATCATTTCGTTGTGTTTATTCATTATTTTACCAAGTTCAGAGTTTAATTTGTAATTTATTATACAATTCATGGAGACAAGTAATGTTCACAAAAGTAATGTCATATCTACAGATGTGACTTGTATAATTTACCTTGTGCATGTAACACCCATTAAAATTAATGCTCTTGTTTTAAATTTACAATTAGTTGTGGATTGTTTTGGGTCTTTCATTGTTACAGCTTATATATAACAGCAAATTTTCTATATCTATGATAAATTTGATTTCATATTTTAGAAAGTAAATTTATTATTGTTTGAAAATATTTACATTGAAATTTCCATACACACATAATGCAGTGCCCAGATATATGTGCATGGCACATTCTAGGTAAGTGTTATTAATTTAATAAATCATATTAATCATCATCAGTGTGTTTATTCTTTAATTTAGTCAAATTCAGTGTTTAATTTATAATTTATTATACATTTTAATGAGACTAGTCATATTTAAAAAAGAAATGTCATATCTGTAGATGACTTGTATACTAACTTGAGCTGTACCAATCTTACATCCATCATGGTCACCACAGTGGCTAATTTGAAAATCTTGTTGCTAAAAAATATTAGAGATGGTTTCCACATTTGACATTTAAGAAGAAGAATATTCTTATCTTGAATTCCTGGAAATTTTCTGTTAGCAGAGTATCTATCCCTAAAAGGAATTTGTAATTTTATTTTAAGATTTACTTTAAGTTGTGCTTCTGTAAACATGACCATGCAGTGGGATTGGGATTAAAACATTGTTTTTTGTTTAACATGCTGTGATGTGGCAGGTATGATATTGGCCCTGCTGTTAATCTGTTTACCAAATAACATGTGTTCAAAGTCATGAATTTTATGATGCCTGTTAAATGAAATTTATGAAATAATTTATTACAGGATGTAATACAGGCAATCAAAGAGACTGCATTTGTAACCTCAGAGTATCCAGTCATTCTTTCCTTTGAAAATCATTGTAGGTGAGTAGTAACTCTTTTATTTTAGTTTATATCATAATCTTCTCCAGTTTAAGGAGATTATGGTATACCCAGTAATGTTAACGATATTTTATACACAATGTTTTCAATTTTTTAATTGTGTTTTATTTTACAGCAGACTTTGCACAATCTCAAGAGAGAACTGTATCAGTATGCTCGGATTACCCCAAAAGATAACCATAATTATTACATGATTACTTTAAGAGATGCATTTTAATTGGATAAAATGAAGTCATGTGATTTATGGTACTTTCAGAGATACTTTTTAATTGGATTAAACAAAGTCATATGATTTATGATAATGAACTGTCAGTATGTCTTTAACTTTGTCACAATATTTATGGCATCATGCTGCTAAGAAGACTGAAATTGTAATTTTATTATTCTGTAACTAGTTAATTTTCCAAATTTTGAATTAAATTGTATAATAAAATAATTATAGACCTTTGTTTCTGTGAATATGTACATGTTATTAACTGAGATTAAAAAATATTGTGCCCAGATCACTTTTTACAGAATGCCTAAGCTTGCGTAGGCATTTTGTGCCACATGACTCTGACCAGATATTTTGCAATCCTCAGTTAATAAACATTTTATTATATACTTAAAAATAAGCATATAAATAATAATAATAATAATAATAATAATAACAATAAAATAATGACTTTATTGAAAGAGGATAACACAAATAGCTAAGAACTAATCTACCCTGAGGCCCTCATACAAAGGACTTTATTTATTTTAGCTGCATTTCTGAAGCCACTGGATATATTGGGTTTGAAAGAAGGAAATAGAGTGGGCATTTCTAATCTCAACTGGAATACTATTCCAGAGCAAATTTCCAGAGTATTGGAAACTTTTCTTGAACAATTCCTTATTTGGTTTGGGAATTTTATACTATTTGGGAGACATGGATCGCAGGTGGGGAATATTTTCAGGTAGCCTATACTGGAATAGTGATTGTAAATATTCAGGAGCACTATTATTGGATATCCTGTACATTCATTTGGCTTTTCTCAAATGGATTCAGTCTTTAATAGATAATATTTTTAATTTACCAGCTAAATTTTCCTTGCTTTCTTTCTGGATTGATATTAGCCCAAATGCTCTTTTTTGAAGATGTTCCAGCTTTGCTATGTTTTTATCATTTGAATTACCCCATACTGTTTTACAGTAGTCTAAATAGGGTTGTATGTAACTGTTATAAAATAGTTTTCTCTGCCTTTCAGGGAGAAAATGTCTTATCATACAGAGAAGCCATGAACTTGAATAGACTTTTTTTACTGATATGTTTGGTATGTTCAGTCCATGATAGGATATTATCTACCAAAACACCATGTAGTCTACCATATTTCATGTATTTTTTCATACCCTTTAATTTTTTTACACAATCCAGTTATCAAAATAATACTTATTTAAATGTATAAGAATTTTTTGTACATATCACTTTGTATTTTTTGAAAAATCCATTGAATTATCGTACATAAAATTTCTACTAAGAAGATTTACGTTTGCAAAAAAGATCAGAAATACCGTATTGCCATTTTGTTTTTAAAAAATTAGTAATTAATTGTTGGTCTGAAAATATAATGATTGATGCATGAGTTCTCTTATTGTCATTACAATATCTGCTGGTGTTTATTAACAAACAGACAAAGGACTTCACAGAACATAACTCTAAATATTATCGTTAATTAGTTCTCTGTATTAAGTCCATCACCGTAACAAAACACCACATGCATTTAAAAATGAGTTTGGAAACCCTTTGATGTTATCTTATCCAACAAAAATTACATCTCAGTACGTGCTAAAGTGAAGACCACAGACCATTGGTCAACTAGTCTTATTGTTTCATTATAGTCATACAAACATAAAATATAAAAACATTGTCATTTTCCATCGTAAATTTGAAAGTCACGGACTCCATTAAATCGATTCCTATATATGCATATACTATCTTTTAAGTGCTTGTTCTGTTTTGACTTGGATATAATCAACATTTTATTGCAAATCTATTCTATGATATACCCACTATTATCTTTATTGGCGAGTTCGAATAACAAGTAATGCACATGATCGCTTGTCCTTATAACATCTGCTATATGGACAACAGCTTCAATAACACATTGACAGACTTTCATTTCCCTAAAGTGAGCCTCATTTCCCTACTGGCAGCCTCGCTGATTTGACCTCTTCAGTCGATTCTTGCCCTCAATCTGGTTTCAACTAGAATAACTAAAGTGCTAAGCATGTTTAATTACGATAATATTTAAAAGTATGGTCTGTAAAGTCCATTGTACATTTGTTAATAAACACCAGTAAATATTGTAATGACAATAAGAGTTTATGCACATGGGTGCCCGCAGGATCTTGTGCAAAAGGTCGGGGGGGGGGGTCAGTCAGTCACAGCCAGGAGAGTTAGTATAGTAAGCAGTCTGAAACTAAAGCTAATATTTACTAAGCATTTTGAACAGAATCTTGTGACATATTTTCAGCTTCATTTGCGTGATTAAACTTGTCGGAATATATATTGCAGTATGATTTCCAGGGGGGGGTCACGTGACCCCCCTTGACCTATGCTGCGGGCGCCCATGCTTATGCATCAATCATTATATTTTCTCACCAAAACAATTAATCATTAATTTTTGTAAAAACAAAATGGGAATATGGTATTTTCGATCTTTTTTGCAAACATAAATCTTCTTAGTGGAAATTTTATGTCCGATAATTTAATGAATTTTTCAAATAATACAAAGTGATATGTACGAAAAATTATGATACATTTAAATAATTATTATTTTGATAACTGGATTGTGTACGAAAAATTAAAGGGTACGAAAAATACATGAAATACGGTAATATATCTTGTTTTGTTTTAAAGAATACTCATTTGGCGAACTGTTTATATACCATATTCAATATAATATCCAGCACTGTGCACTGAAAAAGTATAATCTGTGAAATTTCTTGTTCTTGAAGCTATATTAATAAGCACCCACTTATGAAGCAAGTGTTCCCCTCATGTGTATGTACATATCAGAAGAGTTATCACCCTTCATATGTCGCTCTCAGTTCCAGTGTTTTTATCTCATCCTAAATATGGTCATGCCCAATAAATCTTTTGTAGTTTCCATTTTTGAGGCTGATATAGCATACAAATTTAAGTAGTTATAATACACTTAACATCCATGGTAATAAGTTCTTTAAATTATTATAGTGCAACCAGATCTGAATAGCTGCTTCCTCCGATGAGATGTGCTGTGACTGAGACACATATGCTTGGAAGTATCTGATTTTATGCATATTTTAACAGGTGTGAGCTATGCTACATGATCATGAGCTACAAGAGATAGTCTTTTGAACAACCTCATAAGATGATATTTTAGAATGATGGGTAGCTGAATTTGTTGTCAGAACAGGAATGAGTCTTTAATTTACATTTTGTACTTTAAATTTCAGTAAATTCCAACAGTACAAGATGGCAAAATACTGTGAAGATATTCTGGGAGATTACCTTCTAAAGCAGCCCCTAGAAAACTATCCTGTAAGTATTCAAGAGCAGACAACTCTCTCTGTTATTTGGTACTTTGTAATTAAGAGATTCTATATGCTGCTTTAAAGAGTGGATTAGTTCCTGCCAATCTAATTCATAGCTGCCAAATGCCCTTTTTTTCCCATAATTGTCCCATAGTTTGGACTTGAATATGGGTGCACATTTTTCTTGTTAAAAATCTGTTTTTTAAATTTAAAAAAGTTGAACAAAAAATTTCCTTGCAATTTTCTCTTTAGAATGGACACCTGGTTCCATTCTGAGAGTAAATATATCACATGTATAAAGGGATATATAGTTCCCAAACATGACTGGTTCATTCAAAATCAAAACTACCATGCCAGTCTTTAACCATCATATTGGATTACGCGAAGCAGCTGCTGCCATCACTGTATCTCATCTTCATAGTATTCAACTTCTAGTCATGTCGAAAAGGAAAGCAGAAGAATCAGAATTTCCTCCGGCAAAGAAAAGAAAACAGAAGTGGAAGGAAAATTATGAGATAATGTTTAGATTTGTGAAACCCTGTAGTAAAGGAGATAACTTTGCATTTTGCAAATTGTGTAATTGTGATTTCAGTATTGGGCAAGGAGGTGCCCATGGTATAAAACAGCATAATAAAGCTAATAAACATCAGCTTGCTGCTTCATCATTGCAAGCCTGAATTTAGAACATTTATTAATATCAGAGAGAACCTTGATGTAATTTGATCAGAATTTCATTTTACAAAATTTCTTTTAGAAATGAACTTTCCTCTTTCAGTTGCTAGTGTTGCTGGCAATTTATTTCACACACTTTTTCCAGACATTAAAATCACAAAGGATTACTCATGCACTAGAACAAAAAACAGTTCAGTAAAAAATATCACAGAGATTTCAGATCATCACTGAAAGATGGTCCATTGGAATCAATAATGATCACAAAAAAACAAAGTGTGGAAAAGGCTCCTATAAACAGCATGTGTCTGAGTGAGTGTGTTGCACTCTTGCAGCTTCTGAATGGGCTCCCGAATGGAATAGAGTGCCCGTTCAGAAGGTGCAAGAGTGCAACAAATGCATCTTTGACATTAAATAATTAAGTATGTTATTGTCATACTTTTCTGATAGTTGTAGAGGTTGTAAATAGTTACATATGCATTAAAGTTTTGAAAAAATCAGTATTTGTTCCTGAAAATCAGTATTTATGTCATACAAAGTATTTTTGTACTTTGGGGTTGGCAGTTAAGCTAATTTTTAAGGTAGCATGTGTAATCTCTTTCCAAGACTTGATTTGTAGTGATAGTATTGAACATGTTACATGAATGGATGCCAAGAAATATTTTCTTTTTGCAAATCTCTATTTTTTCAGCTCAGAAAATTATTTTCAGGATGTGAATGTGTTTGTGGGTTACTGAGTTCACACTTTTGCCACAGCACAACGAGAGAGTTTGAATTTGATAATTCTGAGTCTTTACTAAGTTGACTGGCAAATCTTGGATTTCAACAAACTGTGTTTGTTTCTGTTCTTACATCATTAATAACAAGATATATGTGAATAAGTTTCTGATAAAAAGTAATGCTATAAACAAAAAAATCTGCAGCAGTTTGGATGTTTGCATATAGCTGACATCACATAGACACCCATATCAAACAAGTTGGAGCTGATCCACACCTGTAAGAAGATGTTTTTAATTAATGTGTATTACAGATCATGAAAACATTATCTGCAGAACAAGGATGACATTATAGTTTTGTTCACATCAACACAAAATTACACTGTTTTATAAAAAAACAAATTGGAAGTAAAATAATTGTGACTTCTTACACGAAAATCAGAATAATCAAGGTAGTATAGAGGTTACAGCTTCATGTAGATGATCAGTGCAAATCTAGCCAACATCTGACAGGTATTTGTGACCATGCACGATAATTAAGTGATTTCTTGCACAGGTAAAAGATAAAATGCAGTAAATGGTTTAGGAGCAGTACATTTTCATTGAGGTAATTTTTTCTTTGGTATTTGAACTTAATTTGTAAAGACTGTAGAGCCAGCACTAGAAATGTGTTCAGGAAGTATGGACAATAATTGCTGAAATGAGCAAAATGTAAAACTTGACCAAGATGAGAGGGTTAGAAGGATGGAAAGAGGGCAAGAATAACAGTGTATACCCACTGCACTGTTGTTATGACATGAGGCCTAACAACCACTGACATATACATCAGTCTGTATACCCATAGCACTCTCATGGTGAGACATAACAAACACTGACATCTACACCAGTCTGTATCACCCATAGCACTCTCATGGTGAGACATAACAAACACTGACATCTACACCAGTCTATATCACCCATACAACTCTCATGGTGAGACATAACAAACACTGACATCTACACCAGTCTATATCACCCATAGCACTCTCATGGTGAGACATAACAACCACTGACATCTACACCAGTCTATATCACCAATAGCACTCTCATGGTGAGACATAACAAACACTGACATCTACACCAGTCTATATCACCCATAGCACTCTCATGGTGAGACATAACAAACACTGACATCTACACCAGTCTATATCACCCATAGCACTCTCATGGTGAGACATAACAAACACTGACATCTACATCAGTCTATGTACCTGTAGCACTGTCATGGTGAGATATAACAAACACTGACATCTACACCAGTCTATATCACTCATAGCACTCTCATGGTGAGATATAACAAACACTGACATCTACACCAGTCTATATACCCATAGAACTGTCATGGTGAGACATGACAAGCACTGACATTTACGGCCTAGTCTATAAACCCATATCACTGTTGGGGTGAGGCATAACAAGCACTGGCATTTACATCAGTCTAAATACCCATAGCACTGTCATGGTGAGACATAACAAGCACTGAAATAGAACATATCAGTCTATATACCCATTGTACTGACATGGTGAGACTTAACAAACACAGACATCTACATCATACTGTAAACCCGTAACAATGTTGTGGTAAGATGTGACAAGCACTGACATCTACATCAATCTATATACACATAGCACTATTGTAGTTTGACATAACAAGCACTGGCATTTACATCAATCTATATACCTTTAGTACTGTGAAGGTGAGACATAACCAGCACTGACATCTGCATCTCAGTCTATAAACCCACAGCACTGTCATGGTGAAACATAACAAGTACTGGAATCAGCATCAGTATGTATACCCATATCTATGTCATGGTGATAAATAATAAACCATAACAGTGTTGTAAGATGTAGTGGTGAGGCCTAACAAGTACTGGAATCTGCATCAGTCTGTATACCCATATCTCTGTCATGGTGATAAATAATAAACCATAACAGTGTTGTAAGATGTGGTGAGGCCTAACAAGTACTGGAATCTACATCAGTCTGTATACCCATAGCAATGTTGTGTTGATAAATAACAACCCATAACAATGTTGTGGTAAGATGTTGTGGTGAGGCCTAACAAACACTGACATCTACATCAATCTATATACCTTTATAATTGTCACACTGAGGTTTAACAAACACTGACAGTCGTCAGTCTATAAACCCTTAGTAGTTGTGGTGAGGCATACAAACATGGGCATCTACATTAGACCCTAATCACATAGCACTGTCATAGTGAGGCATAACAAGAACTGACATCAACATCATACTGTAGAGGCATAGCACAGTCATGGTGAGAAACAAGTTATAACATCTACATCAGTCTTTAAATAATAGCACTGTCATGGTGAGACATAACAAGCACTGACATCTACATCAGACTTTAAAATAATAGCACTGTCATGGTGGGACATAACAAGCACTGACATCTACATCAGTCAGTAAACCCTTAGCACTGACATTGTGACCTAACAGCACATCTACATCAGACTGTAGACCTGCAGCACTATCATGGTAAGGCATTACAAGCACAGACATCTACATCAATCTGTTCACCCATAGCACTCGTGGTAAGGTTTAACTAGCACAAACACATACATTAGACTGTAGACCTGTGGCTCTATCGTGATAAGGCATAACTAGCACAGACATCTACATCCGATGGTAGACCTGTCTATCTGTTGTGATAGGGCATGACTAGCACAGACATCTACATCAAGACTGTAGACCTGCAGCACTGTTGTGGTATGGCATAATGAGCACAGACATCTGCATCAGTCTATATTCCTTGGGTATAAAGAATATTAAAAGGTTCACAACATTTATCATTATTCTGTTGTCTAGTTTACAACCTACTCAAATATTTGTATTGTCATTTTTGGTGATCCAGAGAAATATGAAGAAACTAATCTAATTCTGATTGCACATTTACATCTTAGAGTCAGGTTAATAAAGATTTTGTTTTGGTTCATTCCAGTACAGCTCTCCCACATTATAATGTACCCCGTTATAATGTGATTCTTGATATAATGCGGTACTGCACTGGATCACATGACCAAAATCGTACCAGTGTATAACAGTATGGTTTGAAAGGAAACAAGGTGAAACTTAGCCTTGTGTCTGCATTTTCTTTTCAAAACACTGTTTAACAAATTTAAACATTGCACACTATACCATGATTTGGTATATTATTCTCTTTGCAGTATATTGTGGTTTCATACATATCATGGTGCCCACACTACCACATTTTAACAAGAGAAAGCTGTATTTACATTTTTACTCATGTTTTAGACTAGAGGTCTCAAACACGCAGCTGTATCCTGTGGCCCACAAAATGATTGGTATCTCAATGTGTCATGAGAGATAACAAAGATGATGTGACCCTTGGGCTATCGAAAATGTCCTCATGTGGCCCTCGGGGTGGTTTCAGTTTGAGACCCCTGTTTTAGACGAATGAGTACTAAAGATTTTTGTTCAGTTATTCTTTTTATGTATGAAATATAACCTTTTAAGTTTGAATAAATACTTACCATTATGTTGGATGTTGTTAAGCCCTGTGAGGTGTATTTGTAGCCGGCTAAGATTAGGCAGCTAGACATGTAACTTATTAATTACTTTTAAATACTTCCAATTCCAGCTTGAACCAGGTGTACCTTTACCATCACCTAAGGATTTAAAAAAGAAAATATTCATAAAGAACAAAAGATTGAAACCTGAAGTGGAGAAAAGTAAGTATTTTCCTTGTTCCTTTGTTTCCTGTGGACATTAAAGCAGTTAAAATGTATGAAATTTCTGCTAGAAGACCAGAAGAGCTTATGGAATGGTCTGTTATCTATAATCCATCTGTCTGTTAGAACAAGTTTATTTTCACTGATCCTCCTGATGTACATGGAATGTTGGCTTGAAACTTTACATATGCATTCATTTTGTGGTCTAGTTCATCCTAAATGAAACTTGTTCTACTTGGGATGTCCAAAATGAAAATAATGCCAGTCTGATGGTGCCATAAGAGTGGCCAAATGGTTCCAGCATGGTGGCCATTTTAGAAATGTTATTACTACCCATCCTAAATGGACGGTCATATCAACATGCAGTGTTCACTGAAAGACTTCTTTTGGTGTCTACTTTATCCTAAATGAAAATGGTGCCAATTTGCTGTCCATTATGGTCATCACATTGGCCATCTTGAAAACCTTGTTATTATATGCTCATTTTTTTCTCCGTTAACTTTACATTGTCAGAATCGTGCAATATTTTGCGATACTGAACTCCTCGCGCTTAATTCATCTTCGCGAATAAAGGAACTACTTTCTATTGTAAGCAAACAATTTGTTTCTGAATGAACTAAAGCAGATGTTTAGTGGACTGACACATACAAACTGCTTTGGCACATTCCGCGCTAACTTTTTTGATACAGTGTTTCAGATTTAGACTAGCTATAGATGCCAGACAGGGCCCTTACAATAATATGCAAGTTATAAGACATAACCTGTCTTCTTTAACTGGTAATAAAAATGGCAAAAATATACTTAAAATTTTACATCCTGAATTTCCTCAAAATGTACTTTAGTAGTTCTGCAAATCCGAATTACATGAGCCATGTCATGGGTTCTCAAGTTTGATTACACATTTCGAAATTGTACTGTAATTTCGAGTTTATTCCAAGTGCAGTTACATCCTCCTTACTGCACTCAAAATAAAATAAACATTAAATTCCACAGCGTCTTTTCAATAATTGCATTTGAAAGACTTCATATTTTTCCCACATTATGATCTGAATCATTCAATGACAGAACAGAAACACGCACGCCGATGTCAACACACTTCAATATGATTAAATTGGCAGACGCTGCTGGAATCCGATGTAAGTTACTTCATGTAGATAAATCCAGACCATAATCACGAAATTGCGTCGAATCGACAAAAATACCAAAACGTATTCATTCCAGATCAAATGGAAAAGTTGTTGCAATGCGCATTCATTAACAATATTACTCCAAATTTCAATTTTAAGTAGACCAAATGCCATTTTCTTTCGAAACTTACGTCTAGCGCGCGACCAACTTCAAATTTGTCTGGGCGGAGTTACGTGCGCATTAATAATGTTGTTGTGTAATGATGCAGCTACGCTTGTGTATTTAGTTTGGAATACGGCATACATTCAGTTACTTTGTTTCTTGTAGTGTATTTTTGTTTATATATTTAAGCCATGGGTAGAATAAGAAATGAGCATATAATTAAAAGGTTACTGCATTTGTATGGGAAAATATGAACTCGTTTTGTCGGATGGATATACTGCACTCCCAAGGTCGTGCAGTATAACCATCCGAAAAACTCGTTCATATTTTCCCATACAAATGCAGTAACCTATAATTATCGCTACTTCTCCTTCATTGAAAGTCATATTGACATTGGTTTTCTCCAGATCTTTTTCTGAAAAAAAAAAAGGTAATATTGCCATGAGGTTTCATGAAAAGACTTCTTATGATGTCTAGCTGGTCCTCAATAGAAATGTTGCCAATCTGATTTCAGTTATGGCCACAAGAGTGGCCATCTTGAAAGTATTTTTTGTTAAACCTCTTGAATAAAAGTAATATACTCCTTATAATATATAGATAGTTGATCCTAAATCAAAATGGTGCCACTCACACATTCAGTAAGGCTGCCACTGCTTCTATCTTGAGAATCTTGTTATCACTATGTCTTTTGAATGGATGATCATATCAACATGGTGACTTTATGAGAAGACTTATTAGGTTGTCTGGTTGGTCCTAAATGAAAATGGTACTGCTCAGGTGACCAATATGGCCTCCACAATGACAATCATGAAAATCTTATCATTTTTCCTTGATGGTTGTCAGTCAACATTGAATATGATTACCACAATGACTATCATGAAAATCTTATCACTTTTCCTTGATGGTTGTCAGTCAACATTGAATATGGCCACCACAATGACCATCATGAAAATCTTATCACTTTTCCTTGATGGGTGTCAGTCAACATTGAATATGATCACTACAGTGACCATCATGAAAATCTTATCACTTTTTCTTGATGGGTGTCAGTCAACATTGAACTTTTACCAGAAGTCTTCTTATGGCATCTGACTGGTCCTAAATGGAAATGGTGTAATGGTGTGCATCTGATATCCAAAATGGCCACAATGGCAGTCACCTTGAAAATCTTGTTATTGCTCCAGACAGAGAACATAAAGAAAGAAATAGAGATAAACAGTTTTTAAAACAGTTTGTCTGTTTCTTTATACAAATTCTTCTGTTATAGTTTTCAGAGGTGTATATTAATTATCAAGTTTTAAGTGCCTTTTAATATGTAATTTTTCTTCCTATATACACATTTAAGACTGGCTACAGTATCTCAGAATGATTCAAGAAATGATGTTATTGTGTTTTATAAGTTAATCTCTTAGAAGCCAAATGGATTTAATGGCAAACATTCATTCAAATTCATTGTAATAAAGCAATAAAGCAAAACCAGTCACAGATTAACCCATGGTTGGTATTGATAATTTTATAATAATTATTCAGAATAGAAAGTCATTTCAAATGGGGTTTTCAAATATGAGTAATAAAATATAATGTCTTCTTGGTCTTAAATTAAAATGGTGCCAATCTGATGCCCAATGCATACATTATGGTGGCCATCTTTAAAATCTTGTTATTGCTACTCTTCTTAAATGGAAAGTCATTTTGACATTGGGTTTTCATAATGTTATCTCTACTTCTCCAAGCAGCTGGTTTTGACAGCAGTGGCATTTCACCAATAGACTGCTTATTGGTTCTAACTGGTAGCAATCATACGTCAAATATTGCAGCCATGACAGCCATCTTTAAAGTCATGTGCTTTTCTTGAGTGGATTGTCATATTTGGATGGGGATTTACCAAAACACTTTAAATAATGCCTACTTGTTCCTCATTAAAGACGGTGCCAATCTGATATCCAGTATGTCCACAGCAACAGCTACTATAAAAATCTTGTTATCACTGAAGAAGATCAGGCATCCCTTCAACACTCTGCAGCTAAATGGAAGAAATGGTCTTATCTTTAATTTCTGGAAATTCATTTTGTCTAGTCGAGCATCAGTTCTTTGAGGAACTCTTGCTTGAGTTGTACAATACTTGCTCTCATCACAATGCAAAATGTTCTGGTCAGTGAAAAATATACTTTTTGTTTGCATCTGTTTAGATAACAAACCTGGTAAATCATAATGACTGAGTGATATTAAATTATCTTTTTCATTAGTATCTGTATTCATTTGCAACTTTGGAAGTAATGCTTGTGTACACAGGGGAGACTTTGTGTTCAGTGAAATACTTTATGTAATTTATTTAATGGCTGTACCCATATTCCATAAATATTTTGTCACTAACTTTTTGTGAATGCATATATTTAGCATTGTTAAATTCAAAATGAGTCAAGTTTGTGTGAATTTAGTTATTATGCAAATTTCTTTGAAAATTTATAATCAGTATGATAATTTTATTAGTTACAGCACTCCTATTTGTTAGTTCTCGGGTTAAATATTGTGGATAATTTTGTCTGGAAGAGTTTGAGCACCTGCATGCATACATGTACACATTATGATTCTTTCAAACCTTACAAATGCATGCGACTTAAGATTTGATATGCATGTACTATAGACTAGTACCAAAGAAGAACTTTTCCGTGTATGCTAATTCCTTAAAACTCTACATGTATCACTGTGAGCCTATCCTCCACAAGCAGGGGTCAGTTGGCCCCTGACAGTTTGATTCAGTAAAAGTCATGCTAGCATCTTTATCTTGAGGGGATGGTCTATTGTCTGTCATCTTTCATCCATCTGCCTGTCCATTAAGCACAAGTTTGTTATTGCTACTCCTCTTAAACTACTTAGACCTAAATGAAAATGGTGCTGTTCGGATATCCATTATAGCCACCAATGAGGCCATCTTGAAAATCTTATTAATTTGCTACTCCTGAATGGATGGTCACATCAATATTGGGTGTCTACCAGAAGATTTCCTATGCTGCTATATTGGTCTAAATGAAAATGGTGCCAAGGTGACATCCAATATGTTCTCAACAGCAGTTAATTTGAAAATTTTCTTGATGCTGAAGAATATCACAGATTGTTTCAACACTCAACAGTTAAAAGAAAGAAATGGTCATATCTTGAATTTCTGGCAATGTTTTTTAAGCTGTAGAGTGTCAGTCACTTCAAGGGTCTCTTGTTAGATCAGTAGATCATTACCTACTATTTTATTGCACTGTGTTATCTTTTCTTGGCATTCATTCCCAGCCCAATAACTGGAGTTATAGAATTTAAAAAACATGATCTAAGTCCTAGGAAGGACTGCAATACTTCCAGATGTCAGGAAGGCAACAGCTTTGATGGGATGTGTGCCTGGAGTTAGGAAGTCACAGACTTCCGCTGGTGGTGGTGGTGGTGGTGGTGGTTGGGAATATGAATCACTGAGGGAGAGATCCTTGTCACTTCCTGGTTTAGGAAAGTTGCCTGCCCCAATTATTTAGGTCATTATCTTTTGTTAGTAGACCTCAGGTGAAAGGAAAATCTCATTTGCAGAGACCCCAGTAAGGTCTGCATCATATGATCATTTATAGCCCAGTGACCAGTGACTGGGCACCAGGTTACCAGGCACTGGTACCAGTCACTTGGTAATGCCTCAGGTGACAGCCAGTGAAAATTGGTTGCTGGGCACAAAAAATGTGTCATCTGAAATTGGGTATTGGGTACCAGGAAATGTTTTCTAGTGACAATCAAAAAAGGTCACTTGGACAATATTTACTGGACACCAAAATATGTTGCAAGTGGATTCATTGTATTTCTGGCACTGGACACTGATCACTAGAGACCAGTGCTGATTGCTGATAGTGTTGTATGGTACAGATCTTTTGTTTTTTTGTCTCAGGTCAATGATCTTAGAAGATTGAACAGCATTTGCTGAAATGATCTAGAGCAAGTAATCAGTTTGATAACTCTTCAACCTTTATCGCTGTTTCCATTCAATCCCGTTAGGGAATGGCCTTAACGTTTTGAGGACTGGACCTGATGATACTGCTCCCTTTTTGATGTTCCTCTTCAACCCCAGTTTGTGAGTAGGCCATTTCCATACCACCATGGGTTCAGTGGACCAGGCATGTCCTAGGTATTCCCCACTATCTTTGGTATCAAGGGAAGTGGAGGGCCACTTGAAGCCTCTGGTACTGAGATGTAAACACCAGTCCATTTCAGCTGGGAGAGAGAATCAATGGGTTAGTTCTGTCTTCCCCTGTGAGTGGAGATTAAATGATAAACCACCAGTCAGGAAGTCCCTGTCTCCCAGGAGGGAGATGAGATAAAATGGTCCAGCCTGGCCCCAACAGGAGAGTGAAGACAGGTTGATGAACTGTCAATGTTGTGGATGCAGACATATTCCTGAAGAATCCAACAGTTTCCTTATCATCAGTTAGATTAGCCACCTTCATCCCGCCCAGTGGGTCAGGTGATGAATGAGCCTAAGGTCTCAGAAAGAAGCTTCCCTTCACATGAACAATCTAGAAATACAGGACATTTTTCTGGCACATGAAGGGTGCATCAAGCACATAAGACATTAATGCATCATGATATCTATAGATATGTTGGTCATAGTGTATCTCAGAAGCCAAGAGGCCACTCATGCCCATTCTCTCTGTTTGGAGGAGGTCACTCTCAGAGTCTACCACATTCTGGGCATGAGGAATGTTCTAAAGGATAGTTCAACTAGACAATGCAATCATTCTTCACAGAATGGTCTCTACACCAGTCAGTAGCAGAGACACTTTTTGTCGATAGGGAAGGTTTATGGTGGACTTTTTTTATAATGGAGCTCAACAGCAAGCTCCCTCATTATGTCTTTCCAGTACCAGACCAGAGGGCATGGGTGGTAGATGCCTGCAGTCTAAGATGGGATCAGCTGTATGTCTACACCTTTACACATTTTAGAATAATCTCTCATATTCTTCACAGTCAGGACTTTCAAGTCGATCCTGATGCCACCCCTGTGTTCCTGGCAATAATGGTTCATCAGTCTTCTCGAGAATCAAGAATCCCAAGGAATTACCACTGAGGAGGGATTTTCTCTCTTAGCACAAAGGGTCCCTCATGTACAGCACTTCTCAAATCTTCTATGATAATGCTTGGTTCATATGAAATGATCTATTTGCCAAGACAAGTTTTCAAGCAAGGTTTCTCAATGCATCACTCAGGATAGACAGCATTTGACCTCCAAGGTTTATTATGCCAGTTAGAGAATTTTTTTAATTTTTGCAGTAGAAAATGCCTTGATCTCATTTCTTTCCCATTAACTGCAGTTGCTGTTGCAGATTTTATTTGTTTTTTTCTTTCCAAAGCAAAGATTGTTCAGTATCCACTATTTAGGCTATAGATCAGCCCCAACACTGTTCTGTAGGCTCCACTATATAGCCTGACCCACATCTTTCAGAACTGATTAGGTACTTGGAGTTCTATAGACTATTCCCTCGCTCTTTAAAGCCTGCCTAATGTCAGTGGGAATAATTGATATAGAATTAGATGGCATGTCCTCTTTTCAAGTCTTAGAAGTTTTGTTATGTTTGAATTAGTCATTACCCTAAATTACATTACCATTGTCCAGATATGGTTGAATATAACTTTTATAAAAGATGACAATACACTGAAAAGGAATTAATGTTCTGATCTTCTTACCTAGCCAAAGATAAAAATTAACCTTTTTTTGAATATGTTTATTGTGAATAGACCAGGTCAGATTGTTGTCCACAAATACAGCAAGAGTTGCATCTGGTTAACGTTGTCAAATAGAACTTGAAGTTCCCACTATCGAGTCCTGTTTTGTTGTAACTTGTAAGATTTTTTTTTTCTTCTGTATTTATAATCATACTGTTTTCTCTGCTCCATACTTCAGGTCTGTTAAGAGCATCTTGTAAGTTATTTTCGAGTTCAGTTTTGAAGAAATTTAATTTCCAATCTTATAGGGTAAGTTGTTAATAAATGGAATGAATAACAGAAGTCTGCAGATAAAGCCCTGTAGTGCTCCACAATTATTGTTTATGCTTTCAGATAGGTGACCATTGGAGATACTTTCCGTAATCCTTTAATTCAGTAAGAACTAAACCAATTTTGAGAGTTTTCATTACATTCGTAAACTGTCAGTTTTTGAAGCAAAATTTCATGGTCTACTAGATCAAAAGTTTCACAAAAGTCAACCATAATAGTACCTACCATTTTTCCTACATCTGATGCTTGTGGCCATTTATCAGTCAAGGATATAAGTGCAGTTTTGCAATAGTGATTTTGTCAAAAGACAGACTGATTATTAGTAATAAGATTATAAGTGTTCAAATAGTTCATAAAAGAATCATGTCCATGTTTGTTTCAGTAATTTAGAAAGAAAAAGATGGAAAGAAATCAGTCTGTAGTTATTTATCTCATCTTCTTTTTCAACCTTTATGCAGCAGAGTTACTTTGGCAGTTTTCCAAGTCCGTGTAAATTTATTAGACCTAATACTTTGATTACAAATAAAAGTTATACTCTTTACTATAGCAGGTGTGGCTGCATTTAGCAGCATTGGTCCAATCACATCAAGTCCTGTAACTTTACAATCATTCATTTTTTTAATATACTTCAACATAAATTCAAGATTATGGACTGTCAAATGTTATATCATTAGGGAGTTTTCAGAACAAAACAGAGTTCCATGTAATCAGAGAAAAATTTAGGTTCTTTAAATTTTTCAGCATTTGTTAACATAAATGTCATTAAAAAATATTTTAGGTGGTACTTGGATTATCAGTATAAATGCCTCCATGATTAAGGGAGAAAATTTCAATTTTACTCTTACAGTTCTCTGCGCCAAACTCTGGAACAACCCTGCACATAACTTCAAAATTATTTCTATTTTCATGAAACACTTTTTTGTAATGTGCTGTAATAATAATATAATAATAATAATAATAATAATGCTTTATTTATAGAGGGTGACTCATTAGTCAAGGACTATTCTCCCTTGAGGCCCTCTTAAGGAGAGTATAACAATGTACATTATATGAAGATAGCAGTAGTTGCTGTTTATTTTTGACATATTTAGTATTAAAATACTAACTTCCATTATCTATTAGAAAGTATTGGCATAACTTATGATTTTATTAACATTATTCCTCCAAATTTTATATTCAGCTTGATTTCCTGCAGATTTTAGATTTGTCTCTTCATTTCATCTTATTTTTGGCAGGTGATCCAACCTGGTTGGTAGTCTTTTTTTTCCCTTTGTGTTTATAAAGGGTATGAGTACTGTTTCCATGAAAAGATCCATAAAAATGTTTGACTATTTCATGGAATCTGTTTCAGAGCTTTCAGGAATTGAGTAGTATCAAAGTTTTGAAAATATCTCTGAGTAATGGATTTATAGATATTATTTGTCTTTGATTTGCTTTTGAATTTACATGTGTGGAAAATTGCAAAGAGGTAACTTAAATCAATCTTAGGAACCCTTACTTTCAGAACATTTTCTTGTGTTTTGGTATAAATATGGTCTGTAAGTGTTTTAGAGGTATATGTTACTCTAGTACAGGGGTCTCAAACTCAAACCACCCTGAGGGTCGCATGAGGGCATTTTCTGTGGCACAAGGGCCGCACCACCTTTGTTATCTCTCATGACACTTTGTGACACCAATCATTTTGAGTGCCACAGGATACATCTTGGTAGGCTGCATGTGGCCCATGGGCCGCTGTTTGAGGCCCCTGTTCAAGTGGGTTCATGTACTACTTGCTCCATACATAAAAGAAGTAATCAAACCCGTCCATTTCTGTTTTAGTTTAACATTGAGAAGTCTCTGATTATATATCACTTAGAATGTAAAATTTCTTTGCTTCATTTGAAATTTTATCTATTTGAAGTTCAAAGTATTCACACCAGTCAGTATTTGCTGATGGTGATCTGTGCACAAAACCAACTCTGTATGGTTCAGCTTTCTTTTTGCAAGTAATCCATAGTGAATGAATATACTGAGTTTCCAGGTGTTCCCATCTTTTAGGAACAGTACCAGTTTTAACATACACAAGCTGTCTAAGTATGTTCTGTGGTAGCATAAAATTTAATTTAGGTGCTTCACTATGAATATTGATTGCAAACGTTTAGGTGAAAGTTATCGCAATTAAGGAAGCATTTGATATTAAGAATTGCAGATAACCCAGACGATTTTCCCTGGATTTTCTGTGGTACCATCTAAGTGGGAGACAACTGAGCAAAGAAGACAATTGAGATTACCTTTCTATAAATGCATTATTATTATTATTATTACAGAACAGCTAGAACTGTTTCTCAAAGGCGTTGATGCAGTTAACGATGGAGAGCCTGGGGAAGACCCAAATATTGTCACTGCAATAGTTGATGGAGAGGAGGGGCCTCTTAATGGTAAGTTTCCATAGTAACTCAGATTACTCTGATTGGAGCTTTTATTAGAGTGTTACTTATTGTCCTGGTTCAGTGACCAGTTTTTAGGAGTTTTCCTTATTAATCCAAGATAATGCAGATAATCAATTTAGTGATTTCAAAATAGTGCAGTATTGAGGTCAGTTTTTTAAATGTTTCATAGTCAGCTTTTAGAAACTAGTTTTCTGTCTAGTCCAAATATAATAGAATTGTAAGTACCTTTTCCTTCATTCATTTATGGTAATAAACTTTACTTTTATATTTAATGGATTTTTATAGATAAACCTAAAATGGGCTCTTTTTCATTTTCATTTGCTTATAGTTGTTGTTTAGTAAAAAGTTATAATTGTATTAGTTGTGCATAACATAGTTTACATGTGTCATTATGTTGTAGTTACAGCATGGTTTTTGTCTTTTATTTTAGACTGGTAGGAATTTTCCATTGTAGAATCCTGTATTGCACTTATGTCATGTAGCTTTTAGCTGGTACAAATTATTGGCTTTATCAACTAATTCTTGAGATGAAGAATACCCCCTGTTTCTGGAACAAAATTGACTTGGTCTGTAGTGCTGTTTTCAGAGGATTATGAGCTGTTTCATCTCCCTTCCCCATTTTAGTACAAGCCAAATAGTTTGGAACGCTGAATTTTTAGAATAGTTGAATACCTTTAGACTTTTTATTTATCAGAAATATTACTTAATTGAATGTTCATATTTTTAATTTGTAATAATGTTTAATTAGATTTAACAAATATTAATATGAGATACACACTTGACCTTATTTAAAAAAATAAACAAGTCACATATAGATACAAACTTTAAAAAGTACAGAAGAAGATGGCCAAAAAAAAATATTTGTACCCTATTGCACTGGTTTTAAAATTAGGGTAGGCAGGTTGTTGTTATTTTTAAATAAACATATATTTAATGTGATTTTTTTTGTGATTTTTTATTACCATGAGAGAAAACAGTGCTAGAGTCTGCAATGAGAAATAGGGACAGTTGGCCAACCAGAAACACATATTGGGGGCAGGGGTCCTAATCAGCTATTAATATTTATGTTACATAAAAATCAAAATTAACTTTTTGTTTATAATTGATGGATAACAATGCATTTTTAAAAATTATTTGGGGAAAAAAAATTGACATTCCATATCCAGTCACTCATGTACAGCTGTCCAGTTTATGTGAATTTAATATGAATGTATTGAAATAGGTCAGTGGGTTTTAGCATCCATCAAGAGTGTATTTCATGTGAATTTTTTTGTGTGCAAAATTTGAAAGAGAAATCAACATTGCTGCATAGATACTTTGTGTAGATAACATTTTTCCTCCAGCAGGAGTCTTCTTCATTTCCACGCTTTTCACATTTGTATACTGAGTTTTATCCTGCTTTTCTGTAATTTGTTCACTGTCTGAAGCCATTCTTGAAAAACTTATTTAATCTTGAAAAATGTTAAATTTACCTGTAATTATTACTAAACTTTTGGTTAAAATTTGGTTAATGTTCATAATTTACAACTATTGCTTTAAAAAAAAATAAGGTATTTTTGTAACTCGACTGTTTCTTAAGTATTTTTGTTACTTTCTTAAGGTCTTCTTTTTTTATTATTTAATATATAGTTGAAGCTTAAATTCTTTATTGATGCTCCATGTTTAACGTTGCACATTGGTTGATTGGATGATAGTTTTGTAACTTCTGAATTCATGATTTATTCTGTATTTTATTACTTTGATAATTTTCCTATATCTGTTGAATTTGAAAACCACCATGTGGTTATATTTGTATGGGAAAAAATATGAACAAGTTTTTCTGAGCAATACTGCATGACATCATCTACAGACAAATCTGATAAATAAATAAAAAAATCCAGTGTCTGCTACATGAATGTACATTGTTTGTTTACAATGAAAAGTAGTTTCTAACACATGATACTATTTTTAGACACATCATGCAGTATGGAGCAATGCAGTATAGAAACATATTGCACAGTGGCAGTGTAAAGTTAATGGAGAAAAAGATGACCATATAATAATACATTTTACTTTTTGGTGTATTCCTTTTATTTTTCAAAACTAAAGCAGCTCACATTTACTGTTATATTTCTTTGGACAGTTTATACAAATGATATCCTGAAAATCTTTGTAAATGAATGGCAAATTTTCATTAAATGAGAGATAAAATCATTTATTAGGTGCTGCTGAAAGCAGTTATACCTTAGAAAACTTCATGCAGACAGTTGCCATTATGAATATTTGAAAAATTATAGTGTTTAATAACTGGTTTTAACATAAAGGAACTTACACAAATTTTCATATTGATTATGTTGTATCATATCAGTACTTGGCTATGTGAAAAGGGGATAGATGGAACCATTTATCGATTTCTAGATCTTTTATTTTGTATCAGATCAGTTCAAATACTTGGATACATGGACAGGGGATAGATAAAACAATTTATTGATTTCTAGATGTGTTGTATCAAATCAGGACTTGGATACGTGGAAAGGGGATGGGTGTGTGTGTGTGTGTGATTTGGATTTTTAATGTAGCTCTAACAATTTTCAGTCATATCGCTACGATGTCTGCAGTGTGGCAGTTATAGTGATATCTAGCACTGGGGCATCATGCCGCAGACATGTAGCATGATGTCCCATCCAGTCACATTATCCTGATACCAGGCCAACCAGTCCTAACACAAACCTCTTAATGCTGAGTACCAGGCGAGGCAGCTGTTAGTTCCATTTTTATAAGTCTTTGGTATGACTCGGCTGGGGTTCGTGGAAAGGGGATAGATGAAACCATTTGTTAAATTTCTGGGTATCTGAAAATTAAAAGATGTCTAAAGTATGTAAGACTTTCTCCATAAGTTTTGTGGTCAACTAACATATTGGTCCACATACTAGTCATATCCAAGTGCAAATGGCATAGAGCCAGGTCTGGTGTTACATACAGTGCTAGTACATCAGGGTTTCCATTTTTTTTACCAGGTTCTATATTGAAGCTTCTCAACTTGAGAGGACATCTAAACCCAAAGCAGTCTTTTTGTCATGTCTTAGATTGATGTAAAATAAACTAAACATAATTAACAGGCTGAAATCTCTTATGCTTCAGTTAGGTTATTTATTGTAAGTTATTAAATCTGAATTTGATTGTGCATTCAAGTTGAGGAGTGTCATGAATATGGGGCCAGAGATGAAATTGTCAAAAGTTGTTGACAAACTGACTTTCAGAACACAAAAATCGGATGGGATACATTGGATGCACCCAAGTGACCTAAATTAAGGCAATCTGGTAGAGTGACCCAGGTCAGGAAATAGCCTAAGCTTTGAAATTTTGGCTTTATTTTGATTAAAGTTATACAGTGACAGAGTTTTTGTACTTTGAATTTGGACTTGAGTTTCTTGCTTAGAAAGTTTCAAGAATATGGGGTCAGGAGTCTTAAGTGGTATGAACAGAGTTTGATATTTTCCAGCACTGACAAATCTAGTTGAGGCTGTTTGTAGTTAAGTAAGTTGCATACATGAGATTGTAGGCTAGATTCAGCTTCTGTATGTGCATATCAGGTAAATTTATGTATGAATTTATTAGGTTTAATAGCATTTTCGTACAGTAACGACTGTATGTTGCCGAATATAAGTATTGTTCTACAGATGTGACTATAGGGAATTGCACAGTATACTTTACAGAGATAAACCCTTCAAAAGATAAATGTGAAATATTACAAGATAAAAGCAAAAATTTGTGAAAAAATGTAAATATAAAGAATTGAAAAAATCTTCAGGAAAATAAGCCCTTAAAAATTAATGTCAAAATACAAGATAACAGATAAAATGTAGAAGTGTCAGATTTCTGTAAAATGTACATAAAATTTAAAAAAAGGGTCAAAAGTATAAAATCTTTAAGATATAGTTTCAAATTTTTCTATATAAACCACATCTCCCACAATATATCCAAGATTTTCTCATCTTGTACATCATTATAAAGGTTCAGACTTGCATGCTGTCAATGTGTCACTATCGTAGTTAGAGAAAACTACTCATATTTTCAACCTTCTGTTTCAGATCCTATTTTATTTATATTATTTATGTTTGCTTATTGCAGGAGCCTCTGGTGTGCCACATATGCATGGGTTTTTTCTCCCCAGATGTTTTTTGAGGTGCATTTTCAGTTTTTTGTTTGCTTTTATTTTGTTTTTCTGTCCCTTCTGATGGAAGATAGTTCATATGCACAGATAGACATTGCTTTAAAATAGCATGAAATTGAACTGTACATGAAATTGTATTAACATCATTTGACTTCTACAATTAGAGAAGTTAAAAGAATGAACTATAATCAGATACTCTGCCTCAAAAACTGTCAAAATATCTCAAGAACTAAATGTTGATTTACAAAATTTACATTTGTGAAAACTAAAATACAGAAGTTTTCATATACCTGTTCATAATGCTGTCAATTTATTTTTGTGGTTATCAATGTTCATATGTAAAAACACACTGGTTGACAATATTTATGGGACAGTATTTATGATAGATTATATTTGTAAGTGACCATTTTTGGATTGCTTTGTTTATCAATGAATAGATGCTTTGTTATTTTCAGGAAGTCTTATCTGTGCTAAATGATCACTATTTCTTAAGGCTGCATCATTTACAAGGATATGGCCCTTCCTTGCAATTGTATACCCTATCTGTTATTCCTTGAATTCAACATTTTTATGATAGCAATTACTTTATATAAAGTGGTCCTTCACTATAAGAAATGTCAAAATAACAAGTTCTATTTACTAAGCAGATCAGCAGTGGTAATTCTACCATATATATGCGCTTATAAGTCAAGTCAAACTGCAAACAACAAAGATCCTGATCTGCCATAGCAAATTGCACCTGCAGATCAAGGTCTTTGTTGTTTATCCTACTGATTACTCCTAACAAACTGCAGATCTGCTGGCACATTATGTGCTGGCAGATCTGGGTCTGTATAGTTTGCAGTTGGACTTGTCTTATAAGCAGGTACATATGGTATATGTAGTATACCCCAGTATGAGATGACCTCGCCTATATATCATGGTACATGTTTTTGGCTCCTTTGAACTGCATTACAGTGAGGGAGCACTGTACCTGTCTATAAAGCACACCCAAATGGGAAGAGTGTAAATCTTGATCTACCATCCCATAATACACAGGGATCACTGTACCTGTGTATAAAGCACACCCAAATGGGAAGAGTGTAAATCTTGATCTACCATCCCATAATACACAGGGATCACTGTACCTGTGTATAAAGCACACCCAAATGGGAAGAGTGTAAATCTTGATCTACCATCCCATAATACACAGGGATCACTGTACCTGTGTATAAAGCACACCCAAATGGGAAGAGTGTAAATCTTGATCTACCATCCCATAATACACAGGGATCACTGTACCTGTGTATAAAGCACACCCAAATGGGAAGAGTGTAAATCTTGATCTACACAGGGAGATCAGGGGTTACTGATTCACTTTAAAATTTGGACCTTGATCTGCTGATGCATTATGTGACAGCTGATTCCTGCATCATAAAATTATGCTATATTCAATATTACCAGATGCAAATGTTGTTCCAAACATGGATGCTTCAAACTTGGAAACCTTACATGAAATTGATGAATGCAGCTTGTTGATTGGTCAGAAATTCTTTTGGCAAGATTTTTAATTGAGTAATGTTTTATGACAAAGAGGCCAGATCTTGACTGTTTGAAGTTGGATGAACGTAAACAGGTGCAAACATATGATTGTCACTTGGTGCTTCCTTTGTAGCATATTCCCGCTTCTTGTAGTGCATAGTGATCAGTTGATTGATTGTTTGGCATTTAATTGCATGCCAATAATGGAAAAGGCTGTAATGTGCAGAGGCAATTAGAGTAAAGTACCTGACCCAGAGACACACTACATCAGCCAAACAAGCCTGTTCTGGGCAGGATTTAGACCCACATCGTTCTGTTTGGCCTGCTAACCACCAAGCCACTATGGCTCCCTTGAGTACACAAGCAACAGATTTTTTCTAAATTTACTTTTTTCAGGTTGTACAAGTAGAAATCTTGCATTCATCCATGTTGTATACATGCTAGTCAATTTTGGTTTTAGCATTTAGAGGTGATTTGTACATTTGAGATGGTACCATAGTTTCATGGAAAAAAAGGAATTTGATATATGTCTGTACTCAGATTGGCATGTCACGTGAAAGCTTCGCCTGCAGCTCTTGGAGTTTGACATACATTAATATTGAGTTGATCTGCATCAGAAATATTGAGTAACTGCTATTCTATTATTCAATAATTGCATGGAATATATTGCAAGAATGAGCAAAAAATGGGGTGGGGGGATATTTATCTTTTGGTGTTTTGAAATGCTTGTCAGAGACATATGGACTTGGTATGAATTTCAGTTTAAATATATTTCACCAGATATTTTACTACCAGAAGTAGACTCTTCATTTTCCTTTTTATTTGTTACAAGGAAACTTTAGTTATTTGGATGCTTATTGTCAGTACTGAAGGTTGTAGTACAGATATGTTATGGTTCTTTCTGTAAGTCAATGTCAAAGGTCAGGGTCATATAATAGCTTGGCATATGCATTTGGTTTTCATGACAACAATCTATTGACATCAGTTTTGACATAGAGATCCCTTGTGGATAGGTACATATCATATTGGACTACAGAATCACAAAGCAGAAGACAAGCTCAAGGTCACATTGTCTATTATTCAACTTCACTCCATACAACATGACATGAATATCAGATTTATTGTTGAGCCTTTATTGAAATAAGATCAGATTCGGGTAACAGAGTCTAATGAAAGGTCAAGGTCATAAGATATCATTAATCTCACTTCGCTGTACATTGGCATTCTTCTTTGGTTAATTGGCATCCTTCTTTGGTTAAGTTGAACTAAGTTGATTGGTAGATCCTCACATGACAGATGTAATTAGCTTGTTAAGATGATGAAAGCAGATTGTACCAGGTCATGGTCACATAAATAATTCAATTTTGTTTCATAATCTTAGATGATGACCAAAGGCCAGAATACTGAGTGTTAACCCAGTTTACTGGAAATTGATTGGAATTTTGCTTTTTATGCTTGTTAGATGGGAACAAGCTCACAAAGCTGAAGTAGTATCAGTAGCGTTGAACCATATAAAAATCTGACACTCAGTTTTAAACCAGTATATCATGAAAAGGGCCATATTGCATAATTTCAACCAAATATGGGATGATTGTTGATTGTTGTTGCTGTTGTTAACATTATATATAGGGTTGATAGTTTGATTCATGGTAAGTTTAATTCAAATGGTCTGCTGGATGAAGAGTGTTACATTTCTTACAGGTTTTTTCTTCTGGCCCTACCCCAGTAATCGAAATTGTCATTTTATTTTCATTGGTATTGTAATGAAAGTGAACAGCAGCAAAACAATTCAACATAATACTGACTCGTATGTTAGTAATTGTTTTATATTTCTCAGGATTTTTGTTACGCAATAAGACATAACCTATGTCTTGAGTGGACACATTTCTATTGATATAATTAAAGTCATAAAATATGTAGCAAGCTAATTCTCTGATACCAAAAATTGTGATTCATTTACAACAATTTCAGTAAAATCATAACTGAAATAAAATACTTGTGGTTTTATTCAGAATCTTGATTCTTTCTTATGTTGTAAGCTAGAATAGGGTGTTAGGTTGAGTTACCTTTTCCTCCTTGATGTTGTAAGCTAGAATATGATGTTAGGTAAGAGTTGCCTTTTCCTTCTTCATGTTGTAAGCTAGAATATGATGTTAGGTAAGAGTTGCCTTTTCCTTCTTCATGTTGTAAGTTAGAAAAGGGTGTTATGTAGATTTAATTTTTGAGTTTGTAATCTAGATTTATGAGTTTCACAACACTTTCATGTCATAAAGTATCACTTATTCATGTAAACTTGTTATGAAATCTAAAACTTTTCCAGAGAAGTGAAAAAGAGTCTAAGGTTAAACTTAAATATATCTGATTCTCTTGTTAATAACTGTAGACAATTTAGCATTTGTCTTGTTTCTTTTATAGTTTCATTCAGCACCCTTTGTTTGTTGATGGGAATATGTCTTTTGTTTGTTGATAGGAATATGTCTTTTGTTTGTTGATGGGAATATGTCTTTTGTTTGTTGATGGGAATATGTCTTTTGTTCAATCTTTCAGTAATCACATTGCACTAAGTCAGTTATTAATTAATAATTTGGCAAATATTTGTTGATGTATTTGATGCAGACATTTTAGAAAACCTTTTCCTTTGGTTTGGATGCCTTGTTTACATTAATTCCAGACTAACCAACTAATATGTCTAAACAGCAATAGACCAAGTGATATTTTTAACACAAATTACTGTACGTTCTACCCATGTAAGCAGAGCCTGTTGCACAAAACCAAACATATGTCCATATAATAAATCAACTTATTAGTGGATGGTTTTATTCTTATTGTATGAAATCTATTATTCCAGAATGAATAGATCGTTTTGGAATATTGTTTTTCAGCCTGTTTATTTGTGCGTTATATTTCTTTTAACATGAATATGTATTTATGTGAATAAATTATATGTTAGTTTGAAAGTTAGCATTTCATCATAGGGCCTCTCATTCCATTTTACCAAGCCAGTTGCTATTATGCGAGTATTTTATGCCAAAGAAAGCTAAGCTGAGCAATCTCAAGCCCACTTGGGTGTTTTGTTTAAAAATTCTACACAGTACCAGATGTATTTTTGGTATTACATGATGTAAATATTGTGAGAGAAGTGGAGTGGGTAGAGAGGAAGGCAGACCCAGAACATTGGTACTGTGAAATTGGAGTACAGAGGCATAACATAGCCTCATCATTGTTTTATAACATTTAGATAATTGGTAGATCACAACAGGGTATCAACAGCTGATTATTATTAATAAAGTTGCTGCTTGGTAAAAACTACACCATTATTTGGGCATACAAGTTGTTCTGCCTAATCCATTAAATTTATTGTACTTCACAGACTTTTTTCTGCAGTCTTGAGCAAGATCTAACCAGTATTTGCAAGATTTTCAGATACTGAAGTTGCTACATATTTATCCATAATAATATATTCCAAGACTAAGAGGTGATTCAACAAGCTAACCAGTGTTTATAAAGTATTCCACTATTACTTACACTAGATATCAAGCATTGTAGAGAATAGGATAGAGAGAGGCTTTTGTGATAAAATGGAAAAATTCATTTGATCTGGAAAGTGAATTCATTGGGTTAGGTTTCCTGATTTAGCTGAATGTCCTTGCGATATTGGAGGGGGATATTGCGTTCCTCCATGTCGGTATGTCTGTCCTATCATTCCATAATGAATTTCACTTTCACTCTTTGAAGGCACAAGTCATGTGGGCTTTCAACAGCATTTGGCAGATTTATGGCCCTAGTTTGATTTGGAACTGTGCATTTGCCTATTAAACCAAGCTTACTTCAATGCACCAAAAATGTGTTTTGGAATCAGTGTTTTATGATGTTATTTTGTAATATGTCTGCCATAAGGCAAAAATATATTTTATTATGATGTCTATTTGTTAGTAATTTCTTCACAATACCTTCAATTGCACCACCATCAACATTTACCAAGCAGTGTGGATGGGTTGCACTTGGGGTAAGGAAAACCCTTTTGATAGTGGAGTCAAAGGTCAAGGTCATTAACTGAAAGAATAGAAACTGGTTTCTGCACAGTAACTTCAATTCTCCAACATTTACAGTTGCCAGACTTTGGGGTAGTGAATAACCTGATTGCTTTCAGGTGAAAATGCAAAGGTCAAGGTCAATGCAACTGAAAGAAGTAAAATGGTTTCTGCAAAATAGGTTTAATTCCCACTGTCTACAGATAACAAACTTTATGGACGGCTTGCACTTGAGATACAGGAATAGTCTTTCCAGCAACCCTAGTTTTTCCTACTTTTCCTACTTTTTTTGTCAGACTCCCATCACTACTATCCCTAGATTTATTTCAATATATATTGGAAATTGTTCACACTATGAATGACTGTAGCGAAGCAAATTCAGACATGGACAGTGTAATTTGAAGCTTGGTGTTTAAGAAGTTACAGACAACCAGGGCTTAAACAGAATGAGCAAGAGCATGTTGTTTTGAAATTTGCAAAGGCAAGTCAGGTAAAAAAATTATTTTTTTCAGTTATCTACACAACTTTCATGCAATTTTTCTTTGTAAAATAGTTTTATTTTATCCTACTTTATTTCTACTTTCTCTTTTTAAAAGTAGCCTTCCTTCTTCTCTGCATTTTTTATTTACCAGGGGTTGCTGGAATGTCGTAAGGAAGATCCCTGTTGGTCTTGGGATCAAAGGTCAGAATCACTTTAACTGGAAGAATAGAAATGTTTTCTGTACAATAACACTAGTTTTGCATCCCAGACCTGGTCCAAACTTGGTGCATGTTGTGCACTTGGAGTAAGGAAGAAACCTATTGATTTTGGGGTCAAAAGGTTCAGTGTTAAAGGCACTGTGACTGGAAGAAGAAAAATAGTTTCTGCACAATAGCATTATGTCCTGTGCCAAACTTTGGCTTGCATGGGGGGAGGGGGTAATAAAGAAGTCTGATGATAATGATGTTGAGAGGTCAAAGATCAAAGCCACTGTGACTGAGAGAAGAAAAATGGTTTCAGCACAGAAATGTCACTTGTCTACAATAAAGAACTATTATATTTGTGGTGGGCATATATTATGCCATTCATGGCACTCTTGTTATAGTACTGAAAAATTAAAAAAAATTGATGTCAAAAGTGTAAACTTTTTTAATCATCCTGATGTAGAAGGCATCCCTTGCATAATATCCACTCAGCTCCGGACAGAGAAGATCGAGACTTGCCCATAATTGTAATATCAACCTTTTATAGTATGCAGTTAGGTCCAGAGTAGATCCAGACCTTCCCATAACTGTTGTATAAACCTTGTATAATATCCACTCAACTCCAAACAGAGTAGATCCAGACCTGTCCATAACTGTTGTATAAACCTTGTATAATATCTACTCAACTCCAGACAGACTGAGTAGATCCAGACCTGTCCATAACTGTTGTATAAACCTTGTGTAATATCCACTCAACTCCAAACAGACACAGTAGATCCAGACCTGTCCATAACTGTTGTATAAACCTTGTATAATATCCACTCAACTCCAAACAGACTGAGTAGATCCAGACCTGATGTTTCATAATGTATCAGGAGATGAAGTTGTAATGTTATCCTTTCTATACTACTATTCAAACGGCAATTACCTGATCTTTGATCCATTATGTAACAAAAGATCTAGGTTCTCTCATTTTGCAGTTGGGAGAACGTCTACGTGGATAAGCATGTTATTAAACTGTATCATTTAGTCCACAGAGCTTAAGATCTTCATTAAAATTCCTTCTGTGTTCACAAATTCAAAACTTACGAACATTTTTGTGCTGGTTTAAATATGTTGGATGAGTTTAAAGACTTACTGAGTAAGGAAGTACCATACAGCCTGATTTGGCATGATAGTGTTTGATAGTTTCAGATGGCTTCCTAGTTTGTTAGGAGTAACCTTATTTCAGGTTTTTTTTTATTGATTAAAAATAGTTAAATTAAGTACTCTAGAAAATTAAAGGATTAAAAAGATACTCTTTCAACAGCATAGGGGTCAGAGAGCAAAGTGTTATCTTAGTGAGTTTTCTGCTTACTCTGCACATTATAAATCTCAATTGCAATCTTGGTCTGCTGCTGGCTGGGTAAATGGCAGTGTTTCAGCCAGATGGTATCGTCATTGAATTATATGGAACTATAACAAAATATCCTGGAAATTACAAATTATATCATCATGTTAAAAGCAAATCTTGACTGAAAGTGCATTTGAAATGTTAAAGTTACTGTTAATGTACCAACAATAAGTAATTTAAAAACCATTTGACCCTAAACTTCTTTGTAATATTTAATGATAGGTTTAGTTTTTATTAAAACTTTTTAAATTTAGAGATACCACCTATGTACATAATGTATAATACAATGTACCATGCAAAGTGCTTAACTCATTAACCCCTGGCACCATGTTTATGCATCAGAAGGTGGTACCCTACTTCCGAGTTTTGTAGCTTCATGATCATTTAAGTTACACCAAAGTGGGTGGTATTATAGAAAAGTAGACACATGTAGCTCTACAGTGATACCAAATGATCTGAACTTTCTACTTGCATTACAAAATAGAGAGGGAAAAACTTATTTTTTGAGACCAAAATTTTTTTTTTTTACACCAAAAGTACTGCCATTGTTGGAATTGGATTTTCTGTCTGGATTTTAGACTTTTTGGTCTGAGATCTAAGGCAGACTGGTCTGAACTGCGCACAGACAAGTGAACCTTTGTAAAAAATTGGGATAAGGTGGGGATTTGGAGTAAAAAGTGGCCAGAACACAAAAATGATGGGTCAAATAATAATATAAAACGAACTCCAACTTTTACCCTTCTGCACATGCATGAGTGAAATAGCCAATGAAAGACCACATTTCTAACACAACTAGGCATCAGACTAAACGAAAATCTCTTGGAAGCAGATTTATTTGAAGATATTCAGAAGTAGCCTCCAAAATGTGTTTCCTACTTGCATTTCAGCCAAAAATGGGGTTAATGAGTTAAAAGGTTATTTAGGTACATTTCATGAGGCAGAAGTTAATCCCATTAGGTGCACACTGATGATGCCCTAAAGAACCCCATTATGTGTATATATTTATTGGAAGGATTGGCTCCAATTTTGCCATTATTGGGAGTTTTCCCCTTTGGGGGTGCATTCTCAGACCTGGTATGGTTGAACAGAATTAAGCACTTGGAAGATGAGTCTTTTAAGACTGTTTTGACGCACAAATTTAAGTGATGGCATGACACCAGCCATGCATGATGTTGAGATCCATTAAAACCACGATGTTGTAAGTGGGGTTTAGAATCTGCTTCCCCTACCCCCAGCCCACAAGGTTTGTTGGATTTAAGACAAAAGTGCTTAGCAGTATATTATTTAAATGCAAGTTTTAAATAAGAGGGTTGTGCCTATTAAGGCATGTGTGGGTATTACAACAAACAATCATTCAGTAAAACCTGTCTTGATAGACCACTGCTATGAGGGACCACCTGTTTTGAGAGACCATGATCTCCATGCACATATTTATTGATTATATAGTGTTATGACCTGTTATGAGAGACCATCTGTCTTGAGACCATTATTTATGGGGAGAAGGGGTGGTCTTCCAAGACTGGTTCTGCTGTACTTAATCTAAAGCTGAGGGGAGGTGCAGTAGGGTGCTAGCTATCAGAACTCTACTGAGCAAAGATCCAGTGGGAACATTTTATAATAATTAAAACTGGTGTCAACAGAAGCAGGTACCACACTGTCTTTTTTATTTAATGTAAATTCCTTAAAAACAAGATACATAAATAATTTTCAGCATGCATGATGCTGAAAAAGAGGACTTAAAGTTAGAGATAGTGTAAGGGAAGAAAACTTGGTACTTAGGTACTGTTGGACTTTAAATAGGGGCAGAAAAAGATCATTTGTTTAGCAGTATAGGACAAGATGATAAAGAAACCAGTTCTAAACTGGTAAACTTGTCATTTTCCCATTCATGAAATTTTTATATCTTAATTTCACACTGTTAGAATATTATGGATTATTCCAGCCTTGATAAAGGTTTATCCGTCATTTCTAAATATTAGACAAACTTTTCCATTTCTTCTTTTCTGAAGAAAAAAAAAAATGGCTGAAACACTGACAAAAATGGTTGCCATCAAGGGTTGTTGTTAATGGTGTGAGCATGTTACTTTTTTCTCCAGATTCCGACAGTTCCAGTTCCGGCAGTGAATGTACAAGTGAAGAGAAGCCTTCCATACAAAAACAACCTACTACGTCTAATTTAAAGCCAACTAGTGGTAGTTATGAACACCATCACCTTGCTTATTTATCATTGTCAGTATTTATTATCAGTTTCAGTAAAATATGGAACAGAGACATTCTAAGCTCATGACCTTTCCCAAAAATTGAAAACGTTGTGGCTTCTTTGAATTTTATCAATATCTAATTCAAGATATAAAGGGTTGTTTGCAAAAAAAGAGACAATAAGGTTGAAAGTTGTGGCCTATTTCCATATGTACTTGCTTATAAGACAAGTCAAACTGCAAACTGCACTGACCCAGATCTGCATCGAATCAGATGCCAGCAAATCTGGGTCTGTGCAGTTTGTTAGGAGTAATCAGTAGAACAAATAACATGGATGCTGATATGCAGGTACATTATGCTACAGCAGATCAGGATCTTTGTTGTTTGCAGTTTGACTTATGTATGAGAATATACAGTAGGTTTTCAAAAGATTAATTGTAAGGAAAAGTAGCTATTTTTATTTAAATAATCATCAGTGTGCTATAGCTGTGTAAAAACTTTTAGTAGTACTGAAAGAAACTGTTCAATCTTAGAAGAAGAACAATGTCATATAACAGTGGTATGGAAAGTAAAAGGCAAGACCAAATATTAACTATTATACATTGTTTCTTCAGAGATCACCACTGTTCAAAAAGATGCAATATATTGTCATTGTCTGGACAATATACCCTAAATTAGATTGATTTTCTAGATTTTGATTTTATGTAAGTTTATAGTATGCAAAAAATTGGCAAAATTGTATTGGTTGAATTAAAAAGACCTCCTGTACAATATTTTTTCTGTTAATAACTGATTTAAAATGTTGTGTTCGTAAAAAATACAACACTGTTGGTGTTGTTGTATGTAAAGATGTCCATAAGATGAGTGGGGTAGACATCTTAAAAAATGCACATAGTAATTAAGGCAAACATTGATTCAAATAGAAATATAACTCCAGGAATTGTTTTGGAATATATTTCTTCATGAATTTTCTCAGTGCCTAGTAAGACCAAGAACTGAAATTTAGCACACTATGTCTCTGTTCCAGTTAAAGTTCTGGTTGGAGAGATCTCAACATGGCTCAGCTTGTATAATATATGGTTGAGTAAAAATGCTTGATTTTAATCTCTGAAATTTTAATATGAAGGCTGCATTGAACTGTTGTGATTTTTAAATTTTTACTACACTGATATACCTATAATGATTATCTGGTAAAAAATTAGTTTTGTTAAAGGGACACTTTTTTCATCTGAAATGTTACATCAACCTAACCATCAGAAAAACTGATCTATTATTCCTACACAGATTGCTGCATAAAAGTACAAGCAAGCAAGACTAGACCATACACTCATTTTATATGCATTATTTTAAGTTGCACTATCATTCCATTTTGCAATCCAATTTTTTTTTTATGAAGTCAAAGATTCTTAAATCAACTTGTATAATTTATGAAATTTAAATTTATTCTTAGAGATTGAATGAATAATATTTGATAAATAGATACATGGAAGATAGATATTTAGATATAAAGGACTTTAGTCGGGGAATTATTTTGTATGACATTTGTATATTTAAAAATTAATAATGTATAACTTCTGCACATAAAATTTAATTTGCTCTAGAATCAAACCCTTACATGATCAAGGAATATCACTGTTCTGCATATTTTCAATACATAAATTATTAATATAACCAATATAACATTTTTTATCACCTCTTAGATCATCAAGTCAGGTTTTAGTTTTCAAAAAATGAACAAATTTTGTTCTACAGAATGAATTACATTAAAGAGATACATGGAATGCATAATGAACCATAGAGTATGTATTGTACCATAAGTGTAAGATAACATGTTTTAAAAATAATCATTGTACCTCTAGTAAAGATATGTACAAAATCCATTTAAATTTGTTTCTTTTTTTGAAGATCCTTCATTAAATGCATGCAAATATCTCTTACAGACAGCAACTAACGTTTCTGTAAAAGGAAAAAAAGTCAAAATTTATAGTAAAAAATAGTGCACTGAAACATATTTTGTACTATTAATCTGTAGAAAGGTGTAGAATATGACTGTCAATATCATTTTGATACATTAAAGTCAGAAGTCTCCGGTTTTGAAGAAAGAACAAAAGTGATAGTAGGATAATGACCCATGTTTAATAGTGTGATAAATATGCAAATATTATTGGCAGAATTGCCTGTACAAAATTTCTCCAGCCATGTACTTACACATCCTTTTACCAAATAGATGTATCCTCAGTTGACATTGACAACCCTTCAGACTGTGCTGTATGTTGTCTTTCATTGTTGGAACTCACTATTAAACAGCTGACATTTTGATCGGCAGTTGAGATACCAGTTAGCATCTTAACACTGCTACAATTGAGATGCCATTTAGCAGTCTTAACACTGCTACAGTTGAGAGGCCATTTAGCAGTCCTAACACTGCTACAATTGAGATGCCATTTAGCAGTCTTAACACTGCTACAGTTGAGATGCCATTTAGCAGTCTTAACACTGCTACAGTTGAGATGTCATTTAGCAGTCTTGATACTGCCACCAAGGTTGCTCATTTCAAAAGATCTGTGCTATTGTCCATTTAGGTTATAGGGAATTACCACACAAAAAAACATAAACTGTCAGGTTAAATAACAATTCTTTGTTAAGAGTTGTTGTACCTCCAGTTTATGATGGTTTTGCCAGGCAATATTATCATTCCTGATAGATTTAAGCTACAGCATATTTTCAGGGAGAAAATTCATGAATGATTACTGGTATATATATATATATATATATATATATATATATATATATATATATATATATATGCTAGCAATAAGCATTTAGAAATGAGCAAAAGTACCCACTTTGATTTTGTCAGATGTGTATTTCATTGTTGTATAAATGTAAAAATTAGTGCTTAGAATCATTTCTGTTGTATGCAGTAGTTGAAAAATGGATACGAGAACATACTTTCAGAATTTAAAATATCAATTGATTAAGAGGTGACCCTTTGGAAGCTTCCACCTAGCTTTATTTTCAGGTCTCCATTGCTCACACTCTCACCTACACTCTTGAAAATTGGTATGTGGATGTATAAAAGTGTAAATCCATTTTTAAAATTAGAGCACTGTGACCCAGTTTTTAATGTGCCTTTTCATTTATATCACTTACATTCAGACAAATTAGTATGGGGATGAAAGTAACTCAGCTGTATCAAAAGTTGGTTAATGTGATTTAATTTACATGCTTGAATAACATATCAATTTTTGCCATTTGTTTGTGACATTCTTGTAGCTGTAATGCTATTACATCTAGATTAATCAAATTTTTTAATCAAATTTTATTTCAGCCCTACATGAATGAAACTTTGTTGATGCAGTTTAATGAGAAATGTATTGTTAGGTAACCTGACTGTAAGATTAATTGGTTTGACCCTACATCATTCAGCATGCGTCATCCACTATTCATTGTCCACCAGTTGTATTGACATGGGGTGTTCACCAGAAGACTGGGTGTAATGTCTAGTGGGTCCTAAATGAAAATGGTGCTGATCAGACATCAAATATGGCTGACACAGTGACCAAATTGAAAATCTTGTTATTGCTTCTTCTTAATTGCCTAACTTTGAACACTAACAAGGTTGGAGACCTTGTTTGGATAACATTGGTATCAAAAATAGATGTATGCAAGGTTGTATCATCTGCAAGGAAATCTGTATTTGTGGATTCAGTATTTCATGTAAGATTGTTAACATAAATATGAAAGAGGAGAGGGCCTAAAACAAAGCCTTGAGGGACCTCTACATGAATATTGCAGGTTTTTATGCTAATGTTGCCAATAGTTGTTGAGATCTTTGGTTTAGGTATGATCTGTAAACCTGTAAAAACTTTTGCAAAAGAATTTTATGATCAACTAGATGAAAAGCTTTGTTGATGTGAAGGAAAACAATCCCAGTCAAAGAATCATTTTCTTGTAGCTTAAAATCTGTTAATTGTGTGAGTTCTGAATAGATGGTCATATCTACATAGGGTTTTCACTGAAAGACTTCTTATAGTCTAGTTCATTCTAAATGAACACGATGCCAGTCTGACATCAAATATGGCCTCCACAGCCATTATTTAAAATTTTTTTCTCACTACATCTAAACAGAAAGTTGTGGACTTGGGCTTTTCACCTGAAGATTTCTCATGATGGCTATTTGATCCTACATGAAAATGGTACTGCTCAGACATCCAATCTGATCATCACAGTGGCAATCTTCAACTCTTGAAAGACTTCTTATGTTTAATTGGTCCTCAGTGAAAATGGTCCCAATATGACATCTAATTTGGCCACAGGAGCAGTCATCTTGAAAATGTTATTTCTGCTTCACCTAAATGGAAAGTCGTATCAACATTGGGTTTTCATCTAGGACTTTTTATGGTGTCTAGCTGATCCTCATTAAAATCCAATATGGCCACATGAGAGGGATCATGAAAACCATATGGCTTTGTCTCCAGAATTGATGGTCATGTAAACTTTGGACTTTCACTATAAGATTTGTTATATGATCATAAATGTGAAGGGTACCAATCTTATATCACATGTTATTGCTACTTCTGAATGGATGGATGGTCATATTGGGATTGGATTTTCACCAAAAGTCTTCTAATAATATCTATTTTGTTCTAATGTGTTAATCTTACATCCATTATGGCTGCCACAGCAGTTCATTTGAAAATCTTGTAGCTTAGGAGTGTCAGAAATGGTTCCAACACTCAACAGTTAAAAAGAAGAAATGGTTTATGCCACCTCAGAAATATTATAAATAAAACAACAGTACACTGTTAGCATCTTTAATCTTTGGAGAGGAACATGATTATGATTCTCTTACCAAATTGTGGTAGTGTTTTTACAAGGATAGCAACTATTTTTTCTTTTCTTCACTGAGCTTTTTGGAATTCTTGCATATTTGGGCTTAGGTTCCAGTGATGTAAAAATGTTTCAGAGATCAGTGAACAGCAATAAAATGCATGGGATACATGATTTAGATTTTAGCAAAATAGTCTTTGTTGCATCACTCATCCACAGCATAAGTAGATTTACCTCTGAGTCTGGCATGGCTTTTAGTTGGCTTCCTACCACCAGTTAGTTGGCTATTAGTGTCAGGCACAGCCCTTAATTGGTGAACCCCATGATGAGGTACACCTTAACATTCTTAGTTGACACATCCTGGCACAGTCTATAGTTGATGAACCCCATGATGAGATACACCTGTAATGTTTTTAGTTAACACATTCTGGCACAGTCCATAGTTGGTAAACCCCATTCCTCTCATGGCCACAGCCAACTAACCCAACAGCAAGAGCATACATATGCCTACATAATAATAGGTATGAAACTGAGAAAGAAACAACCCATCAGATGTGTGTAAGGATACACAACAAACAGGCAAACATGCATTCAAAATTACTAAGTGTTCTTTCCAAACAAAAAAACAGTTACATAAATATACATGTAAAGAATCAAATATAATAATACAGAGTTGGAAATTTAAAAAGCAGACAAGGTTCACTTTTTCCATATACTGGTATAATAATAATTCTAGTTTTATTGAATAGGCTGTAGTCTTTGTGTGTGTGTGTGTGTGTGTGTGTGTGTATATATATATATATATATATATATATATATATATATATATATATATAAACTGTTATATTATATAGTGTAGAATTTAATGCAGTGAGATCTTGAATAGCAGTAGCAGAGCATGCAGTCTAGTTGGTTGTACATGTAGATGAAAAAAATCTGCCATGTTGGTAGGTTATAGATGCTAATGATCACTCCATTTCAGTTTGATTCATAGTTATTGTACAGAGAATCTGGATACTACATACTGAGGAACATGTATTAGCTCATTCAGCCAGAGAAGAGATTGGTCAAAAGCCTAATCAGTGAAACCTGTTTTGGGACCACAGAAATATGTCCCTTGTGTAAAGGCATCCTTTGTTTAGAAGTTCAGTTTGCTTGAGGAAAGTTACTTATACTGTTTGTCCTCAGTAAGCAGATTTCTTTATATCAAGATACCCACTATGGCAGATTTCTGTCTTTTTTATTGCTGTGCAGAAGTACAATATTTCTTCAATGATAGAATCACATGGTCAGCTTACTTCATTGATAGAACCATATGGTCAACTTTCTCCACTGATTGAACCTCATAGTCAAATTAATTCCACTGATAGAACCACATGGTCAAATTACTTCACTGATAGAACCTCATAGTTAACTTACTCCACTAATAGAACCTCATAGTCAACTTACTCTGCTGGTTGAACCTCATAGTCAGCTTATTTCACTGATAGAACCTCAGTCAACTTACTCCGCTGATTGAACCTCATAGTCAGTTTATCTCCTGATTGAACCTCATAGTCAATTTAACTCCTCTGATTGAACCTCACAGTCAACTTACTCCACTGATAGAACCTCATAGTCAGCTTACTCTGCTGATAGAACCTCATAGTCAACTTACTCCACTGATAGAACCTCATAGTCAACTTACTTGAACATTTTGTGAAGAAGTACAAGTAGGGGTGGTGGTGTCCTATTGGATAAGGCCACCATTAATAGAAATTGTTTATGTTGAAGACATTATGGGGACATGAAGTTAAAATGCAAGTTGATAGGTAAGGTTAATTGATTCATATGCATAAAAGCGAAGAAAATTAGTTTATTAGAGTGAATTGTACAAATGCAAGTGGAGAGGGTTAAGGAAATTAGAAAACAAAATTAGGTGTTGAAAATAACAAAATTGATATCAGATTAATACTTTATTAAATAATAACAAAATTAAAACTTTAATAATGATCATATGTTGTTTAAACAAAAAATTTCCCAGTATAACACAAGTGTATGCCAAGAGTAGAGTAGAGAAATGTGGATGAATACAATGAAAATTAACTTGTTTTAGTACAAAAATGCTTGGGTTGTAATTAAGCGTAAGGGAAAGAACTTAATGAAACTAAGAATAGATACCTTTCTGTAGCATACTAGATTATGACTCCTTAGCTTTTGACCACATCACAAGGTCTTCATCAGAGGAATGACTTCTGAACTGGAGTCACATGATCAACTAAATGTTGACCATGTGACAGAGCCCTTCTGCACAGAAGTTCCAATCCAGAATCACAGTTCAACACTGGCTCCCCATCCATGTTTTAACAGCTTCTTATTTTCCTCCTCAGGTCATTGTTCTGTCAACCAAGTAGTCGGATCTTATCCCTAACATTGCAAAGAATCAGGGCATGCTATTTCTTGGGATATCATCAGAGTACTTGGTGGTCACCCATTTGAGAGGTCACTTCCTGCACAACCTCAGAGTAGTATATTTTTACAGTTTTGCTCTCCTTGTGAAATGCCAACCATTTAAAGGGAAGCTTTTTAAAAGGGAGACCACTGTATTGTGGTGATATGAATAAAAACCATTCACAGCAGTAATAAATCAAGTTTACAATCTACAAATTATAGGTCAGGCCAAAAAAGGTAAGAACACTATGTGATATCCAGAGGAACAAGGGGAAATTGTATACACAAACAGTGTGATTATAATCAAGAACCTTTCCCACTTGATGCTTAGCTGGACTAGTTTCCCTATGCTATTAATTTGCCTATGTTCAACCATTGAAACATTACTTGCTTTTTGTGCACCTAAAGCTAGTAAAATATAGACAAGTATTTCTGAAATATACACAGTATGCCTTGTGATATAACCTCTGTGCTAAATTAGATGGTTTTAGGGAATATCAGTGCTTTCCAGACTCATAGTTTTCATAGTTGTTTAACACTTTATATTGTGCTGACTCTGCATGGGTTTTGGATATGTAACCTTTGGATATGTAACCCAGGGATACTCACTGTCTAGGATTAATTTATTCTTTAAATGGTGAGTTGTCTTCATTTCCAAACAAATATCGTGAACAGGACTAGAAAAAAATGTTATAGCTGCTTGCCATAAAGGTGCACCAAAATCCAGATAATTATAACAATCCACTGTCATTCTCCCAGTACAGGCTTAGTCTTGAAGCCTAGCTTTTACAAAATTTGGCAAAGTTTCAAATTAGAATCAAAGAGATCTTTTACCTTTGACAAGGCCACTCTTGGAATTATTCTGAAGAGATATCTTAAATATAAAATTCTGGGTAAGTCATAAGAATGTTTTTCTTGCCCAGTAAACTTGTTCTTGGTTCCTAGGTAAAAAGTTTTTTGAGTCTTAATGTTGTGGAAACCCCCAAAATATTGCATGAATTCCAGCATAGACATATCGGCCAGTTTGTTTTTTAACTTCTGACTGCAAGGTTTTCCCATGGATTTCTTGATGTGGTATATATCAACTTAAAGACCATATGCATGCTTATTTCTTGCATTAGCTTGTCAGTCATTCTCAACTGCCCCCATATGTCAGCTTATTATGGCACTCGGCTTTGTTCTGTTTATGTGTTTTTCTCCACCAAGTTTTATGTCTCAGACTAAAGTGTATTTCAGAATGGTTCATTTATAATATGTGATCCTGAAAATCCTACATCAGGTAAAGTATTTTAGTGAAAGAAGAAAAATATACTTTGTAAAGTAGTTACAGTGAAACCTGTCTTTAGTCCATTTCATCATAGTCTGTACCATACACCCCTTCCAGTTTTCTGAAAACATACCTCACCACATGATAACTAAAATCTTTGAAAGTTATTTTGAGCAGGTAAATGAATGTCAATTTCAGTCGGAAGTAGAGCAGATTACAATAGATAGAAAGTTTCCCTATACCAATTTGTCATTGTTTGCAAGTCATTGTGGGTAAGTTTCTGCAAGGTATTCTGAGTAGAACTGGTAACAGTGTTATACTTTCACTAGTTCACACCCTATAGTAATGAAAATTGTTTCCACATATAAACCTAATAATGGTCCTACCAATAAAAAATGCCCACAACATTTGTAAAGAATTTCCACATCTACCATCAGCTCCTGGAAATTATTCTTTTAACTGAAAATGACATTCAGTTACCAGCACAAATAACTGGGCTTTCATGTGGTTAAGCATTAGTAATCATTTTTAATTTGTTGATATGTTTTTTCAGAAAGGTGAAATGGACTTTTGAAAGGACACTCATGGGATCACAAATTTGATTTCATGTGGACAGTTGTCCTTTATTAATAACTTTTGTATGTAAATAACATTAGGAAAAGGGTTTGTAAAATTAATGTCTTTTATGACCATGTGTTAGTATGGAGGTGTCCACTTAGAGATTTTGTCTAGATTTGGTCTGAAAGTTTTGAGTTTAAACAGCAGAGCCTCATATGGTATGCTCAGAGTTGGCTCAGCATTAGCTTATACTGGCATTTTTCAGTTTTTATTGAAAAATATACTTCCAGTTTTGAAATATTTTCCAATTTTATGGTCTGCTATAAGAGATCACAAGCATAATTAAATAATAGCATTCTGCAAAATGATATTGCATGAATTCTGGCACAAACATTTTGGCCAGTTTTTATAGTAACTTCTGACTGCAGGGGTTATCCCACCAGGTGGCAATACTAAGAACACATTATAGCATGCTCAGCAGAAGGTAAAATGCCCTTGCATGTTGATTCATCCATTATGAATGTGATCTGATGTTGTGCTGGATTTTTCCAAGTTATTACTTTGTGAACAGACTGTAGAGCTGATTTTATTCAGGTATGTCATGCTTGTTAATCAGACAATAAATTATGAACAAAATTATCCAGGAAAAGTGCATGTATTAGATTATTTACCATCATCTGTAGTAAATCATTACTTCTGAAATTTCATTGCAGTTGTATATGATGTATGTTGGTTTTACATTTTGACATGCATCTGTACATTTTGTATTAACTCTTGATCTATTGGAGGATTTTTATATTTTATTAAACAGAAACTGAGTTTTTGTCTTTTAAATTCAGAATTCTAAATTTAACATTGTTAAATTTAATTCCAGAAGGAATTCAGTAACCTTAATACTACTCTTATGATGAGACTGTAGTCAATTTAGAATTCTTTAAATTGACAGATTGTTTGCCAATATTTTTCTCATTTCTTATCAGATGATACCCATTCATAACTGTTGATGCTGCATGAAGGATAGTATAATGCATAAATGTGGTCTGTAGATAATAAATCAGGACAGAATAACATTTTTATCTGAAAGGTTATTTTCATGTCTAATACTACTTGTTGTAGAATATCTCCATTTTTCCAAGAGTAATTCGTTCATTAGGGAAATGTATAATTAGTACAGTCATGCACTATCACAAATCACATTGACATTTTTTTTTTGTCATTTATTTTCTTGTATTCAAAGAAATGTTTTGGTGAGAACATAACAGTTACATGGTCTGAGAAATGTTTTGGTGAGAACATAACAATTACATGGTCTGAGAAATGTTTTGGTGAGAACATAACAATTACATGGTCTGAGAAATGTTTTGGTGAGAACATAACAGTTACATGGTCTGAGAAATGTAAAAACTAGATCATAGGCCAGCAGAATGCCACAAGAAGAATCTAAACCCACATTCATAAAACTTTGCTTGACTCCAAATTTTACATACTTGAAAATATTCTGACCAATCAAAAGGTTGCATTTACGCATTTTGAGTAGCATTTCATCTTTGGTAAAACTTTATTACTCAAAATGTTGAATTGAGTTTTATGATGGATAGGCCTGTTAGCCCAGCTTAAATTCAATTGTCTGGTAGTCTGGCTTAAATTCAGTTGTTAGGTAGCCCAGCTTAAATTCAGTTGTTTGGTAACTTGGCTTAAATTCATTTGTCTGGTAGCCCAGCATAATTTAAGTTGTTTGATAGCCTGGCTTAAATTCATTAGCCCAATAAATGTGTTGTCATATGAAATTACTGGGCCTGGGGCTTCCTTTTCTTCTTGGAAATGATTTGTAATTTATCTTCTCTGAGACATGCATTCATACTACATGTCATAGAATGTCATATATTAGGCCGTTGAGCTATCTAAATTGAACATATATTTGCCACACTAAACATTTCAGGTTTGTGTAACATCAGTTTTGCAGCAAGTTAATCCATAAATCTGGTACAGAAGCTGTTCAGTGTTAATTTTACACATGTTGCTATATTTTGGACTTATATTGCTCACCCAACCTTAAGCAGTAAACACAAGATCATTGCTTCAGCTCACATGTTATTTCAACTAAATGTCTTCTCTTGTACATTGATCATAAATCACAGCAATGGGTTTTTTTTTTAGTCTTTAAAAGCTGTTCATGGACAAATAATTTGCTTTGATATTTACTGTGCTTTGTTGCTTCAGAATGTTTGCTGTTATATACTCTGTAAAAATGAGGAGTAGGTAAATCTGCCTGACATTTTATTACTATTACAAAAGTCCAATTATTTTGTCTTTTGTGTCATTTGGTAGATTTGGACCCAACCACTGCCAGTGTTGACACAGATGCTCACCCAGAATTAAACTCTGTCTGTAGTGAAGAGAATGATTCCTCAATAAAGAAGGTCAGTATTAGAACTTACCACAATGCCATAAAACTAGATTTCTTATTTTCTCCATGTTATTTGACTTGCACATGTAGTATGCATATGCTGAGATCATATTCAGACTTTCTTTCTAAGAATGAAGGGAAGGAAGAGCAGCTCAAATTATTGTATTTATAATTATGCAACTAATTCCAAGTTTTCAAGAGAGACCTTTAATTATAAAATGTTAATGTAGATGAGGATCATCAAATTAGACATCATTTACGACTTAAATGAGTAACAGGGATTGTTTTGTTTGTTTTGTTTTGAGAGGAGGTAGCACTCAGATGATTTAGTCAGGACATTTGAAAGTACATCTAACAAGGAACAAAGACAGTAGGGGGAAAAATGTGAAGATTTTGATGAATTCTTTATGCACTGTCACAAATGTGGAAGTAGCATGTAGTGTTACTTTTGTCTGTCCAGCCATTTGTATTTCTGTCATACCTGGGTAAAGTTTTTTTCCATTTAGGTAAGCTTCTCAGGCATTGTAGGTCCCAGAGCCATGCAACTTTGTACATGTATGGAGATGTGTTTTGGTGAGTTGCACACTTGTCAACCAAAAGTAGGTCACTGACCTAAATTTCAGACATCAATAATCTCAGTTAAGTTTTGCATTCAGGTCAGTTTCTCTGGCATTGCCAGATCCATAATCATGCAACTTGGTATGTTGATGTGTTTGATGAGTGCACTACCAAAATCATGACCTAAATTTCATGATTTAGTGAAGTGGGTTAGGTTTCATGTTAAGATCAGTTTCTTTGACATTGTTAGTTAAAAATTTTGAATGTAAATATGTGTCTGTGAGTTCAACACTATTTTACCAAATGGAGATCACTGTGACCTAAATTTCATACTTCATTGACATTCATGCTTCAGTGACTTTGGTTAAGGTTTGTATTTATGTTAATTTCTCAGCCATTATTGGCGACAGAGGCATGCAACTTGAGTTTACAGGTGCATCCTGGTGAGTACAACACTATTATACCAAAATTAGGTTATTGTGACCTAAATGTTATATTTCATTGGCCTAGGCTTAGTATGTGTTTTAGGTCAGTTTCTCTTGCACATTTATCTGCATGGTTATACAAAAAGAGGAATGGCAAAGTATAGTTCAAGCAGAGAAAGACAGATGATGAAGAAGTATGAAATTCAGAAAGTGAAAGTTATGCCGTTGAAAGGAAGGAAATTACAAGATTCTAAGAGTTTGGGTATATATATTATTTTAGGTAATCTTCTGAATTTATCCTCGGCAGGTTATTTTGACAGCAGATGAGGAGCAGGCATTGATGTCAAATTACCATTACACGGGTGCAACTACCAACATACATCCATTACTCTCAGCTATGGTCAATTACACACAGCCTGTCAAGTTTCAAGGATTTGATGTATCAGAAGGTATGAGTTGCTCATAGCAAAATGAAGAGCAATAGGACCGCAATTTTTTTTTTAGGTAATATTGCAAATGGGCTAAGTGTCACAATCTCAGTAACTATATAAGAAAATTTCCAAATTATTTTAAAACCTGTTTGAATTTTTTGCCAAGTTAAACTTCTGATGAATGCATTTTACTTTTAATTAACTTTTCATCTCTTTCATGGGAGGGTGAATAATAAAACTCTTAAAATTTGCAAGGCCAATTTCAATGGTCTGAAACCTGTCTCTATTTCAGAAAGGAATATACACTATCACATGTCTTCATTCAATGAAAATACTGGCTTAGGCTACCTGAAAACACAAGCCATTGAATTTGTAAAGTATCCTTTACACTGGTCCCATTTTTGACTGGAAAGGTGCTGTAAAATTAGTCTTCTAGAAGTTCATTGATGTATAGTCACCATGTGTGGTGTTAATGTTAGACAGGAATTGTAGTAGTTCATATGAAAAATAGATGTTGTTATAGCATGCATTCTTCTCCTTTTAGAAATGAAACTAAGGGTGCTCTTCTTTTAGAAATGAAATTAAGGGCTACTTGTTGAGAGGAATTTATTGCTTTTCTGTAAGATATCATTTTATTGTAGTTGTATTTACTTGTGTATCTTGCCCAAGTTCATCATTTATTTACAGACTTTAAATTTACTTCTTCAACAATTAACATATTTATAATCTGCTCCTATATTTCAATCAACTGTATGACTTTCTTCTTTGTTTTCTAATCTTGTCATTATTTCTTATTTAAAGGAATAATTCTGCATGGGCTTGTAACCTGAAGCTTCAAATGAAGGGGCTCTAAATTTGCATCTTGTTTGTCTTTTGCTGCCCTTTCCAAAGCGAGCCAATGGACTAGCCTTGCATCTGCCGTGCATCCTTCTTTGTACATCATCCTTTCTTTATGAACAGAGTTTTTAAAAACTTGCTGTGGTGGTTTATATATTCAGATGAAATGGATAGCAATAATTTAGATCTGATTTATTTATGAACAGATTTGCTGAAACTTGCATTTTGACTTAATGTCTCGGATGTGTTTGATGACCAGCATATAATATGTGGATGACCTGGACATGTATTGACTGACCATGTGGATGCTCTATTATGCCTTTATTTTTCAACCAGTTTTGATAAAACTTGTTATGTTGCTTTATATTTACATGAGCAAGATCTTCAGATGAATTTGATAAGCAGCAAAGTCGGCACATAGTACGTAGAAGATCTGGGCTTATATTAGCTGACAATGTGGGTGCTGTGTATGCCGTTAACCAGTTTTGATAAAACTTGTTATGCTGGTTTATATTTGTATCAGCAAGATCCTCAGAAGAGGGATAACATGCAAATCAGCCCATAATAAGTAGATGACTTGAATTGGCTGACAATGCAGGTGTTCTTTATTTATACCTTGATTCTGATGAAACTTATGATAGTTTATATGTATATAAACGAGATCCTCAAATAACCAGCAAAATCAGCGCATATTAAGGAGACAATCTGGGCTGATTAGATGACCTTGTGGATGCTTTAACAAGGTACAAAACAGATTGTAATGAGACTTGCTTGGTTGTTAAAAAAAATGAAGAATTGACTTCATTACCAGGGAAGAAAAATGGGCATCTCATTTAGGTGAACTGGGTTCTGATTGGCTAACCCAACAGATGCTCAGGAGAATTTATAAATAATTGTTATGATTTGCCCCCTTTGTTGGTTTGTATCTGCAAGATCTTAGATGAGTTTGATGAGTAGCAAATTTGTACATATTAACAAGGTGATATAGTTTTGATCGGCAGTCTTAATGCTCTAGAAGCTTTATTTATGAATAGATTCTGATGAAGCTACTGCATTATGGCTTCTTACTAACAATGAGTTTTATAACCAGCAAAACTTGCATCAGTTATTGTCTGTAATTTTTTGCAACATTTTTTCATTAATTTTTCAAATGTACATATTGTTATAATTAGTATCATTTTCTTAGGTACCACAAGTTTGCAAAATGTTAGTAAGATAAAAGTTATATATTAAAATTTTTTTATTGATTGATGGTGTACAAAATAATTGTGAGTACGAATAACTAAAGACACTACAGTAATGAGGTAATCTAAGTTCTGTGGTGGATGCTTTGGAGGCTTTAATTATGAATAGATTTTAATTAAATTTGCTGTGTAAGTTACATCAATAAAATCTTTTAGGGGAGTGATAACCAGTTTAAAGGCAGAGTGTAATGAGGTTATGGGCACCTTGTTACTTTATTAGAGGCTTTATTTATAAACAGATTGTGATGACACTTGGATTGTGGTTTGTATCTACAAAATGATAGATGAGTTCATTAAATAGCAACATTATTTCATATAAATGTGTTCATATTGGCTGATCTTGTTACCCAACTGTCTTTAGTATGAACAGATTTGACAAAACGTTTTTTTTAATATACTGTTCAGTATAAGTGCTAAAATCAAAAAATATTTCCTGTAATGAGTTGATCTGGACTTAAGTTGTTTGACTATGTTAACACCCAGAGGCAATATTTATGAACCATTCTTGATGAAAATTGCAATGTGAACTTGTTAAAATATCACATAGGCTATACAGAAATATTTCAGTGTCTGGAAATCAGACAAATTATTGGCCAAGTGAAATCATTACTTGGGACTCTTTTTGTGAAATAGTTTTGAACAGGCATGAAATGTGAACATATGCTGTGCCTTGCCACCTAAATTATCCAATAGTAAACGTGGAACTGGCAATATTTGATTATTGTTTCTCTGATTTTGTTAATGTGAGGCTAAGATTTGGCTCTAATGGTAAAAAATATTACAATCATTTTTTTAATATTAGTTCCTCCTTTTAAACTGGCACAAATCAGTTGTTTATCACTGTGTCAGCTGATATGAGCAGAAATAGGTCTTGCAACATAACCAAATTCTAGCTGAGTACCCTAGATACCAACATCACAGAAATGTAGTACATGCCTGAGAGTAAACTTGTACAAGAGGGATTCTGCAGTTTATGAGGGAAAATAAAAAATAAAACTTATAATGGAGGTTCAACCATGATCATAAGTTGTATTTTCTATCCTGTCATTAAATAATTTTGCACTAATGATACTTTGAGTAATATTCAGGTATTCATTGACCCTCTAGCATCGATGTCATGAGTTAGTATGTAGAGTTGATTTTAATGAAAATGATGTTGACCTAGACCCCAAAAGTACCACTAAAAAAAGTTGCCAGTGTCTGATAAAATTGACTTTGCCAAAACATGAATGCTTAGGGTGTGCATAGGGAGAAATTTTGGCATTGTGGTTCACTATGTTACAATGAATGACTTTTTTTTGTTGCATTAAGGTAATAACACATGAAACAACAGACTAATTTTTGATAGGATTGGTCAAAACCTTCCACAAAGGCTAACTTGATAAAATGTTTGAAAACTGGTTATGTGAGTATGAAAAAGCAATGTATTTTTAATGTTATGATTATATGATTAGGTGAATTGTTATAAATTTAGAATTTACTGGTATGTCAGTTACATAATATACTGAAATAGACATGTATTAATGGAAAATTCTACATATAGTCCAGTTTTTATATGATACTGGAGTTCTCCTTTGATAAGCCCATTCTTTATACAGTGCTACCTCACTATAGCACCCTTATTTATAACACATTTCCATTTATAAAATAGGTGTGGATCATGGATCATTATGATCATTGTGTGATCAAACAGACCTGCCAACCTTTACGATTTTGCCATAAGTCTTGAAAATGACCCTTAAAATACAGACTTACGGAATAAAGGACAAACTACGGAAATATGATTGTTGCAGAAAAATCTGGATAATTGGCTTGCCCATGTTTGATTTAGATCCAGGTCTCACATCAGCTTTAGTGGAATTGGTCAGAGAACCAGACTAAATTTATAGTTGTACCTCAGATGCTTTAAACTGCACACATTTTTCCATACAAATCATCTGCATGATCAAATTGATCATTATAAACTTTTTTAAAAATGGCATCCAGCTACCAAAACTTGTTAAAGATGAAAGGAAAAAAATAAGCCTCTTAAAAAAGTTTTAATAATCAGTACAGAAGAATGAAAAGGAATATTTAGATTGCTGTAAATAAAAAGCAGAAAGGGGCATTGCTCTAAATAAAAGCAGGAATGGACACAATTACATTTATTGGACATCACATGGCAATTTGAGTATGTTGCATAGTGGGAGATATGATTGCCATTATGTGAAATGAAGAAACAGTTCAAAGAATTATGTCAGGCTGAGAGATAGCAACAAGCCTTTGAGCTGAATAGGGTTTGGAACTGAAATTTGTGCAACTGTATTAGATTTTAACAAGGTGTATATGTACTTTACAAACTTTTAAAATGAACATAATGCTTACCATCGATGCATCAGTTCGGAATACCAAACTTTTTAAATACACGTTTTCCAACTTGATTATAGTACATGATATTTTGTTACACCTTACTGAAAACTGGTCAAACTTATGGAAAAAAATCAGCTGCTGTACTGAGACAATCTTGTTAGGGTTGGCAGGTCTGCATATGTATAAAGTACATAGCGATAAGGTTGTATATTCCTTGGCTTCTGTGGACAGCCTTATGATGATAGAGTGTTGTATTTAGCATCCACCTTTTTCCCTACAAATTTTCATGTCATAAATCTTCATTGATGAATCCTCTCCCAACTTTAAAAACGTTTAGAAATCACAAACACCCCCTGGCCAGTTTATCATTGGAGAAATACCATATGTTTAAACTTACTGTTTTGTGGCATGAATTTATTGCTGTCCCTTGTACACATGTCATTTTGCATGCTTTGTTTGTTTTCTTCAGCCAGAAGAATAAGCTACCATATGTCCTCCTTCAATGAGAGGACAGCCCTAGGGATCATTGCCCACTCTTGCTTTGACTTTCTCAAGTATCCTTGCCCACTTTCATATGATATGCAGCTGAAGATTATTGGATCTATATATAAACGTTGAAATCCCATGGAATCCTTTTTAAGTTGATATTAAAATACTTGTGCTTGACTTTTTTAGAGGTTCCATTTTTTTTTAAACCTTCATGCAAGTATTCAAAGTCATTTGTCAGAACCTGCTGGACTTTAGCAACTATCAAGAATATTTCTAATTCCTTTAGAAAGTTATTGGTTCACTAAGAAGATTATTGGTTCACTTATCCTGCCAATCAGATCATAATTTTGAGTGTTGTACTCTACCATTTTGGGAAATAACTAACTGTCAGTTGCAGCACATCAGTCTTATAAAATTTGCTGAAAATTATACAGACCTTTCAAGTCAAGGAAATGTATAGAAAAAATATTGGTCATTAAACAGTTAAAAATATGGAGAAGCTTTTAAATGTCATATTAAAAGTACTTCATTTTAATGTATGAGGGAAAATGGCTCTCTGTTTTATTTATTTGATTCAGCAAAGCCCTTTTTCTTCTTTATCAAATTCACTTATTTTAGCATGAAATTACAAAATTTGGATAAGAATTTGTGTATGTTAACAATATATTTGTTAAAAATTGTTAGGCAGGTTTAAATGCGTTATTTCAAACTTGAATTATGTTGTGTATTTTGCGTACCAATAATCATGTGGGTCACTTTCTTTTTGCCTAAATTTTGCATAATATTTGTAGCATTTTTATTAGGTACACTTCATAGATCTGACTTATTTCTAAAGCTTCTGAAAACTGTCTGTAAAATATGGAAATAGAGTCATGTTTATTGAAACCTATATTTCAGTGCAGTGTGAAGATTTTGATTGTTTGCCTGAATTGTCTTAGTGAACTCGTATTACCTATTCATTTTTTTAGACAAAAATGCATATATGCTCTATTCTCAATTTTTGAACCCAAGATCCTAAGGGCAGGGGACACTGTGTCCCTATTGCCTCCAAATCTGGGCAACACGGAGAATTTCAAAGGGACAAAGAAAAATGCAGTATTAGTGGCCAAAATGTGAGATGCCAGTTATTCTCATTTGCTTTGGCAATTTTGCCAACTTCAACATCTGCATTGCACTACCATCATTGACACTTTCAATTTTATAATAAAACTTTCATCAGGTAACCCATAAAAACAAGTTTAGCCCATTTTGGGTTTTCCCATTTATTCCACCACAAAATTGGATTACAGTACTGGCCATCAGTGACGTTTGCACTGAAATTTCACAGTTTATAAGTTTTGTTGGTTTTGATGGCATTTTCAACACATTATTGGCTACATCTGTGGAAATGGTAACTTAGTCATAAAAGCAAACAAATGAGCGTAGTCAAGTTTTAGGGGACATCTGACTAAAAATTGTAGGAAACCCACAGTCCCATGCTTAAGGTGAAACACTCATTTTTGCTGTTTTATATAAAAAGCGCATTTGATTTATTTCCGGAAAAAGGGACAGAAAAATAGGATGTCCCAGTGTCCTCTTGTTTTGTTATTTTTTTTAATGAAATTCATGTTTACGTGTGATTCCATGTGAACATAGGAAGTCATTTTGTTTTTACAAAATTTTCTACTAGTTAGGAAAGTATTACTCAGTGCTCGAGTTAGTAATAAGTGAGCCTTAGATTGTAACAGCTACAATATACATAGACAGGAATGAATATCTTGCATGTGATGCATGTTTGTTTGTAAGACATGTTTTGTCATGATTTTTGAGACTAGGACAAGTATTAGTGACATGTGAAATGCAAAGCTTTACAAAGTAAAGATAAAAAGAACTTATCTCTCTGGTAGATACACATTATTTAGTTTGCCTTGGGTTATAATTTTTATATCAATTTGGTCTATTCGAAATCCCCATGCATCCACACTTCTGATTGTGAAACATTGAATGACTTTGAAAACGTGGTCATCTTGAATATTAAATCTAACCTTTCTATTTTGATTTAGAATGTCACATCTGGCTTGTTATGCTCCCACTGCTTGCAGGAGTGGCATCTTGATTTAGTTATGTCTGTCTGACTGTCTGTCCATCTGCCTCAAGAAGCTTGTTGTCATGATTGCACACAACCACTAAACTGGGACAAACAGAATTTGTTAGACATATTTGCATCTATATTTTGATGACTTCTTTAGATTTTCAGGCCATTGCAGGAAATTTTTAATTTTTTCTGAATTCTTAACTTCTGGACCTCAGTATTTTTTAAATTTTTTTAAAGGACAAAAACCTTGTTAACATGATTAAGAAAAATCCACCTAAGACCAACAGATTTGGTAGGAATATTTGTATCCATGCTATTATAGCCATTTTGCAGGGTTTTAAAAAAAAAAAGATTTTGGCTTTTTAAATGTGCAGTTAAGCATTAGATAGAAAAAAAAGTTGGTATTTATCTTTTTATGTGTATGTAGATAACCTGACAAGATATTTATTGGGGCTGTGGGTGGCTGAGTGGTCTAAGGTACATGCCTTTACAGACCAGTGACATATCTCTGTCACCATGGGTTCAGGTCTCAGGCTTGGTTTGTTACTTGTGTGGATTTAGCACCATTTTTCAGAATATCATAGGTAATGTATGACAGTCAGTTTATTTGGTAGAGGATGATATTTGATCCAAGAATCGCAGGTTTGATTCCAGCCAGGGTCACCTGTCTCATTGTGCCTTTTGGTAAGGCAATTGTCTGTCATTTCCTTTGCATGATACAGTAAATAATGTGTTAAAAGTAAAAAATATTTTTATAAAAACCTTGTTAGCAAAACAACTCAGAAGTAGACAAATTAAACTGGGTATGAATTTTTATATGCATAAGTAGTCGACCTGAGTAAATCTTCATGCCATTATAGCAGTTGTTAAGATTTTTCTAAATTTGTTAAACAACTTCTGACTGAAGTGGAGGGAATAAGATGTTTTGCAAAGACAGATCTAGTTCTTTATCTTACCTTAACTAAGTACCTTTTCCATCTACATCGTTCAGAATGAATGGGATATGTTTTGCTATCCACTGAAATGAACTAAAATAGCGTTTTTTCCATTTATTTCATCTTCATCCATTATTTGACAATCAAAGTCATTTTACATGCAAGGATGTGCAGATTGTAGCAGACTTGAAGCATTAAAATCATGGGCAAACACATCTGCAGGCATGAAATAATGATTTAGAAAAACTTTGGATACAATCTGGGTAATAAAAATGTTGGAAGGCATAATTTTTTTATGCAAATTTAGCATGGAAACATCAATAAATTGGTGAAAAAATTTTTCTTTATTAAATACATAAATCATATTTGATGCTGAAGGGTAATGCAGAAGCTTTATGTTGCAAATGTATTACTTTAAGCATCAGTGATTCCAGCAAACGTGACTGCAGGAGAGATATAATACAATATTTTGACATACATAACCTATCCAGTTATGAAAACCACTAACCCAATTGATCCTTCACATAATGCACCAGAAGGTCAAGGTCTTTACTTATTGCTTTTTGTATATTATCAACCAAACAACATAGACTCTGATTTGAAAGTGCATATCTTGTGTGTGTGTGTGGATGGATGGCTGTGTATGTTATACAAGGCTAAATACAGTAGTTGACAGCAATGTTGTAAATACTACAGATAACAAATATCAAGCATACCATGTTTACAAATTTAGGGTTGAAACAAAATTGGTGAAAATATACCTTTGAAGCTATATTTGATTATTCCGACATGAAGAGAGTTGAGCCTTAACCTTGATTCAGTTATAACAAGCGCCAGATGAGCAGGATCTACCCAAAAGGAGGACGAGTGGACTCCAGTAACTATATGCCACAGGTGAGTTTTATCTCCTTCTTTCATAATCTTTTCATGTGCATATTTTGTTGAATTTATTGACATAAATGTTCATACAATTTTTTAAACAAGAATTACTGCATTAGGAAATAAGCTGAACTGGCTTATATTAATTATCATTGTCTTACTTCTGTTTTTTGTATTCATTGTCATTAATGAAATGATTTAAACTCTCACATTTATGCAACAAAAACTGGTGCGTGTTTTCTATACATAACTTCAGGTAATAGAAGTCATTTATTTTCCCAGTCTCTTCCAGAGCTAGTCTGGTTACCTTCATTTCACTCGGTTGAACCCTTATTGAATCAAACAGAGACCAGCACCAGTCTGTCTTAAGACCCATATATTGGTCAAAAGCACACATAACTAACATCCTCTGTAGAGAACACAGTTAAATAATGTCATATTTTTTATAAGCAGAATTATTAATATGAAGACCAAAAAACTATTCATGATGTTATTGCAAAGGTATCATGAGTTGTTAATGGGATTTATGGAATTTGTACAAGTCACTGCCATAATATCCTTGAGAGAGGAAATAAAAGGTGTCAGCCTTGTTACAAAATTGAAAAAATTTAGGAAGGGCCAGTGGCCTTAGCATCAGAGAAATCTTTCTTAACTTGTTCACACTGGGAGAATGTTAGAGTTCTCACATGTAATGGTGGTAGATGAAACAATGCCTCATTTCACCTGAGTGAATCCAAGGAAGTCTGGTTATGCATGTATTTAATTTTAAAGGTTAGATGTCAAGAAGAACTTGTTTGAGATGGCTAATTCCTTATAACATGTTTAAGAGGGGTAAATATTGGACCTGAGGAAGTGGGGGGATGCTTATGTCATTCATCATTCTTTGTTGTTGAGATGTGAAACTTATCCTGATTTTCTGAGGGCTTAACCTGTTTGGGTGCTACTGTGACCAAACTGATTTATATTTTTTGAGTGGAAGACCAAAATCTGGATCCAAGATCTGCACGCATTTGCAATTATTTTTTTAAACTAGTAATTACATCAGGTCACAAAATTATTGCTTGTACAGTTGAAAGTTGGTCAATGACATAGAAAATCAACATTGCTTGATACCATTTTAAAGCTTAGTCTTGGGTTTTTCTGCTCAGGCCTTACATATAGGTCTATGATATATTATTGTAGTTATGTCACGGCCCATAAAGAAGCCTGCCACTCCAAACCACATAGTCATCACTATGGCTGAATGTGCTAAAAGAAAAATTTTGGCCACAATTTTATGAAAATGTGAGATGTGTTACCACCAAGCATGGTCTCATCATTGGAGAATTGCAATAGATGGTTTGTTTTTTGTTTTTTTCACAGATATTCTGGAATGCAGGTTGTCAGATGGTGGCCTTGAACTTCCAAACACCAGATTTAGCAATGCAACTTAATCAGGGAAAATTTGAATACAATGGAAATTGTGGGTAAGAATGTGTTAACACTTGTCGAAGAGCATGGGAAATTATGGGTAAGAATGTGTTAACACTTCTCGAAGAACGGGAAATTGTGGGTAAAAATGTGTTAACACTTCTCAAAAACAGGTGAAGTTGTGAGTAAGAAGATTTCTTGAAGAATATATGGGAAATTGTGGATAAGAATGTGTTAACACTTCTTGAAGAATGCGATATAAATTGGGGCAAAAATGGATTAACACTTCTTAATTGTCCACTCACCTTGACTTGTTAAAAACTAGCTGGGCCATGTGAAACTTTACTACATTATCCTCCCTGGGCCAAAATAGTGGCAGATTTGCATTTTTAGAATAATTTTGTACATTTTCTACTCTTAACAAGTGCAAAAATTCAACATCAATTAAAATGTAGTGTACATCACTTAAAAATAACATGTGCCTAATTTGCGTACTTGTTGTCAGTCTAGAACATGCTGCAGTGGAAAAGACTTCATTTCTTTTACACAGGTATCTGATGTAAGCTTGACACTAAAATGGGTAAATATTATGAACCTATTATGCTGCAGTGTCAGACTTTGACCTTGATTTCTTAATGATGTGTGCATTTACAGTGACATTTTTCAGTAATTTTGGCATCATTTTGATGAGGATAAAAATTCCAGTGAGACCTCTATGAAGTTGAGAGATGAAGAATGTCAAAATATCTATGATTTTTCATCTGATCAGGCAATACCATATATGGAATACCATATTGATAAAATAAATTATTGTCCCTTGAGTTATAGTTAAACTATTTGTCCCAAAACATACAGACACAAAGCAAATTGAGTTGAATTGGCCACTCCCCATCTTGCATGTTACAGTAAAGTAGGTACACAGAACATTTATTTGATAACACAGTGAAAGAAACGACTGGTATTCACAGGAATTTCGACAATAAATTGAAACAATGAAATGATAAAAGGGTTGGGAAAATAAATTGAGTGATGCCATTACAAGCTAAGGGCTTGGCGCTGGCAGATAAATAAAGAAATTTGACTTGGGAATTACACCTGGCTTACCAGAAGGGCAGATGGAATTTTAAACAGAAATTTTATTGCATCAAACACACTGTCCAGTGAAAACACAAAATATAATACAGATATGAGTTGTTCAGGCTTACACAAAAATGGAGGCAATATAACTACTAAAGTAAACACCCAAGGGTAAACAGAATTGATAAACATTCCACTCTGCAGCAAGTAATATTAAATGTAATATTTGAAATAAATGTAGATATCAATACTGCATATTGAATACCATAAAAAAAACAGATAAACACAATGCGTACCATAGTCTATATACAAATTTAAGTTTGAGTGCATTTTTGGAGTTTTGAATGGAAATCTTACAGTTGATACTCTTATTAATCAGCTGACTATCAATAATTTGATTGAAATGATGTCTCAGAACTAACGACAGTGGATATTTTGATAAGCATATAATGACTTTTCACAAGAGAAATGTTGCTAACTTCCATTAAAAATTAACATTTTAAGTGTCTCAGCTAATTCCCTCAACTTCCATGCAATGTAAGCTGCTGTAATCAGTGTATAGAGCAGATGGTATTGAGACAACAGCTGATTGGTTAAATGAAGTTGGGGCAATGACCTAGTATTGTTCTATTTCATTTGGCCAATCAGCAATTGATGGCATATCTGAGTAGCACTCTAGTGGAGGTTTGACCAGATCATTTAGTATGAAAAGTTAGTGGAAAATCGAGATGGTTGGAATTCTTTTTCTTTTTTTTCATATGCAAGTTATTGAAATTTGTCTTGTGAAAAGTAATTACATGCTTGTATAAATATCTAATGGCATTTTTACTTTGGTGTGACAATCTATTTACAAAGCTGTACAGTCTTGAAAACACTGTTGATCTGAAGCAATCATTACAATGCCTGACTAGCTGAAAATCATAATATTTTTACAGCCTGTCTCTTCTACTGTAACTGTCTCATAAAGATATGTGATAGCTCATTCAGAAGGAAAATTATATCCTCTAGATTACTCAAAGATTTTATTGTAAATGAAAATATCACTAAATATTCAAGGTAGAATGTTTGCAGCATCAATATCTAAAGTTGTAAACCTTGGCTCTTGGTATATCTTTATCTGAGGAGCCCTGCATAAGAACATGTTTTTTAGTATCACACTTGCATCAGTTACCTTTGTTTCTTACGAAAAACGTAATCAGTGTAGTGAAGAAATGTACTGTACTGAGTATCATGAGGACAGGGATGAAACTGTTGCAAGTCACTTGGAAGACTTTTTCCTGAGCCCTGCTGTGGAAGTTGTGGGTAACGTGTTAACATTTCCTGAGAATACAGTGGAAAATATGAGTAAGAATGTGTTAACGGTTCTTGAAGAATACAGTACTCTCTCAGTATAATACCCTTAGCAGCAGGCAGGGTGAACAGACCACTTGTCCGAATCATGTCCTAATTAAGACAAAAATTATGTCAATTAAGATAAAATTTGTCTCAACTATAAAATTTGTCTCAGACATGTTGAACAGACCACTTGTTCGAATCATGCTCAACTATATAGTTTTGTCTCAGCTATATCTGACAGACATCATTCTCTTACATAATTGTGATAAAGCATTTGGTCATTCACCCTGCCTGCTGCTCTTCATTTGACACTCTGTTTTCCATTGATGCAGGGTGAACAGACAACTTTGTACAGACCGTTATTTTACAAAAATAAAGGTTCCTACAGGGGCTGAAAAATAAGGTCAATAACGCTAAACCGAACCTCCTAACTTTTATTATTACCATATAGTTTGAAAAATGAATAATAAATCGTTTGGTTTAGCTCCATTTTTGTTATTTTATTTTTGACTTTTTTGTTAATGCGTTTAGTTTGCTCGGCGGGTCACTTAATTTTTGTCGGTCACCCTGCCTGCTGCTGCAAATTAAACAGTCAGTATAAATATTATTAATAATGGTCGTTATAGGCGAACCACATTCAGCTAGATTAGCAAGAGAACGACTAGAAGCAATTAGAAAATATATACCTGTTCGTGATGCTGTCAAGCAACAATTACAACAACGACAAGAATCTCATGTTGAATTTGAAGAGGATACAAAACAATTATTTAAACCTATTACAGAGACAACTAAACCTCTTCTTCCAATATCTGAAAAAATCGCAGAGGCAACTGGCAAAATAGCGGAGAGAACAAAACAGACAAAAATGATTTTACGTGAACTTCCAACTGAGATTGCCACTGCTTTACCAGCCCCGCCTGTAGAATCAGAACTTGAAGAACCAGAACTTGAAGAGGCGGCCTCTATAGAAACACAAAAACATGGCTTAGTTAATAAATTTACTGATAACGCTGTTAATGAAATTAGATCAGTTAAGAATATAACTAATTTAGCTAAGTTTGCTGTTGATAATTTTAAGAACAGAAAAAAATTATTAAAACTTAAATACGCTAATAAATCAGTCGGTCGGAAGGAATGGGAAAAGTGGATTTATCGCATTCATTTTAACACTAATCAGGCTAGAGATGATGATGAGCGTTTTGTTATGTATATTTACACTGTTGATGAATATTATAATTATCTTCAACTTCCACCTGAAGAGCAACAAAAATTAAGACAAAAGTACTTAGAACAACAACAACAACGACAAAAATCACGAATACCTGCTCCACAGCGACAAGAACAACAAAAATCTGAAGAAGAAGAATTCCATGACGTTCCTGAGACATCTGGAAGTGGATTTAATAATTCAGGAAGTGGTCTTATTTCATGTCCGAGCAGTGTTCTTACTGATGTTGATCGACTAGAAATACTCATCGGAGGAAAACGAGCCGGCAATAATTCGAGGGAAATAACTAACGAGGCAGCTGATATTTGCAGACGATTATATACTAGTGGTATTATGGACGTTGATGTTTATCAGTCTCTTATTAATGAAATTGCCGATGACTACTATAGTGACTAAGTACGTAATTAAATACAATTACTATAATAAAATGATCGTACATAGTACTCAACGTGGACCAACCATGGTCAGGGTAATAAACTCACGATTACCAGTATACAAAACAACCTACGGAGATGGACTAGGTGATGTTGTTCAGGGTCTATTTAGAAGGATAGCCCCAAAAGCAATACCGATCGCAAAGCAACTGGGAATGAAAGCTATTGATGTTGTTCGTGAAAAAGGTATTGGTGCTATGGGTAATCTCTCTGGTAAAGCATTTTCAGCGATCAAAGATAGGCTAGCACGATTAATACGACGAAAACCTCAACCAGTAAAATTACCTAGTACTGAAGTAATGCCTGTAAATGTCAGTAAAATAATAAATCAAGTTGCTAATCAAAAACTAGCAGAGTTGGCTGATGTACCAATGTCAGAAAAAGAAAAAAATATAACCGCTAGTCTGATAGCAGGAAGTGGTCTCACTTCCCGAAGTGGTCTTCGTTTTAGACGATAATAATTATAATAAAGATGTTCAAGCGCATATCTGATCCAGCATTTGACATGGACGCACCAGTACTTAAAGATGAGTCTGTGCGTGATTATCAATATTATTCTTATGACGCTCGAATTCCAGATCAGCGTGGACGAATTGAACTACAAGTTCAGGATACAAGTAGGTATTTCTTACCCGCTGAGGCTTTTATTGAGTTTGAAGGTGAAATTTTAAAAATGGATAATACTGCATATGGAGCCAATGACATATTTAGTTTTGTTAATAATGGTATTATGGCGTTATTTGACAGCGCTACGTATATGATTGACGGAAAAAATATTGAATCAATCCAGAATGACGTTGATGTTGCAACAACAATATTGGGTCTTGCTAGATACAGCGACGATTATTCAAGATCAGCTGGTCCATCAATGATGTTTGCAAAGGATACAACTGATTACCCTAACAACATACAATATAATATAAGACGACCTAGAAACAACACCAACACCAATGACGCTGATGTGTGGCCGGTGGTTCATGGTGTTAATCCAGAATTTAATTTAGGGTTTACAGTACGTCGATCAATGTTGAAAGGTAATAGGAGATTTTTATGTGCAATTCCACTTTCACACATATTTGGATTTTGCAGAAATGTCAGAAAAGTTATTTTCGGAGCTAAACATACTGTTGTACTCGTACGAAAGGCTACGGACGATGATGCAATATGGCACCCCGCTGGTGTTGATCCTGCTGCAACTGCTGCACTTCATGGTAAAGTAGTATTAACCAAGCTTTCATTGTGGATGCCGGTGATGACTCCAACAGTATCTGAAGAAGATCGGTTACTTGCTTTTATGAGTCAAGGTGGTAAATCAGCATTATCGTGGTTAACAATGACCACATATGCTATCCAGAGTAATATTAATGGTTTATTTGCATGGCAAATAGCTTCTCAGCAAGGTGTTTCTGCGCCACGACATATATTTATTGCGCTTCAAGATGCTGCACGGGTGGATAATCAAACACGTAGTATTATGATATTTGACAATCTTGGTGTTTCCGAAGTTTCTTTAAGAATAAATGGACATCAGGAACCATCCGAGGATATATTACTGAATTTTGAACAAAATCATGTAGCACGTGCATATCATCGTCTAATGACGTTCATGGGTCGTGATCAAAATATTGATACTGGTTTACAAATATCACAATTGGATTTTACAACCTTATATCCGATTTATTACTTTTCGCTCGAACATTTAGATTTAACCAGACAGTCAGTAGTCGATATACATTTTCGAGCTCGTGTGACAATAGGAGTTATTGCCAATTACAGAGCAATTGCTGTTATACTCAGCGATAAATCAATGTTACTTGAAGGTGCTGGTGGACGAATGCGAGTAGTTGATGCTCCAGTAGAAAACATGTAATTAGATCGTTTATGAATATTATAATGTCGTATAATCACGTTAGTGTTAGTCTGACTCCTGGTCAGATTAAAAGGATACAATCAGCATAAAAAATGACTGTGGATTAAAAATATCGCTAAAGAAAGATCAGATGAGCGGTTCAAATAAATTATCTCTTACAGAACGTCAGCTCAGGCATTTCAATGAAGCCAAAAAATCAAATAAAGGTATAAAACTTAATCTTTCTGCGGGTGCCATTAAAGACATGATTAAGACGGGTGGTATATTTTCACTTCTTGCTGCTATACCAGCATTAATTGCCGCTGCAGCCCCAGCTGTTGCAAAAGCAGCTGCATTAGGCGCTGTTGGAACCGCTGCTGGAATGGCATTAAAGAAAGCAACAGGAAAGGGAATCAAAAAAGGGAAGGGGTCTAAGATTGCCAGGGACTCCACATTCATGGTACGGAAAAGGCCTAAGATTACCAGGAACAGTTTACTGATATCTCCTATGTCCAATTTTGATTTACTAGATGCTGCTAAAAATTAAAAATAAAATATTTTAGAGGAGTTTTTATGCGTGATCAATTACCGAAACAACCAAACAATATTGAAACCGGTATTATTAATCTCGACAAAAACTCTGGCCCAGGCACACATTGGGTTGGATATGCAATTGATCCACGTGGAATTATTTATTTTGATTCATATGGACTAGCTCCACCAAAAGAATTCTTAAAGTATGTTAGCGGCGATCAAAGTACTCCAATATGGTATTCAACGCTACCAACACAAACATTAACTGATCCACCAATATGTGGTAGAGAAGTACTTAATGTACTTGATGCTGTATCAAAATCAACAAAACCACCCCACAAAGTTGTGCATGAATATACTACGTTGTCACATTTAAACAGACATTAGTAAATATAATGGTAGATATTTACGGAAGATCTTCTCGTGGTAAAGCTCAGCAGCAAGCTGATTTATCTAAATACGCAACTCTCGATCAGCTCAGAAATGAGATTGATAATTTATTAAACATTACAAGTGTGGATCAAAATGAAGTAGTTGTTTTTCAGGATAAGGAAGGACGATTAAAAACTAGTAATATACAACTACCAGATGTACTTATACGAGTTCCTAATGTGGTTGTTAATAATATAGTTACTTTTACTGATCAGGGTAAAATACAAGATTCCGGTACGTCAGTCAGCGATTATATTAAGAAAGCTGGCGATTCATTCACGGGTTTCATTATTATGAATCAAAATAAAATTATAGACCTTGGAAACCCAGTCGCAGATACAGACGCTGCAACAAAGAAATATGTCGACGATCAAGAATCTAAGTACGTATTGGCCAACGGCGGTATAATGCGTGCATTTCTTAATATGAATAATAATGGTTTTAATAATCTTAGAACCCCAGAATCTGATTTTGATGCTGTGACGAAGAAATACGTCGATGATAAGGAAATTCCTCTAAAAAAATCAATGACGAAATGACTACACTCAGTAATACTTTCTCTAGACATGTAGAAACGTTCTTAAATTTTCGTAGAAATATAAACAAAACCATTAAAGATTTTTTTGGGGAACAACCAACCGTTGACATAAAACTAGCCGACGTTAACATGAAACTCAATGATATTATTAACGGAATACCTAATATTGTTCAAAAAACTAATCTGATTAAAATTCCACACGGACAAATTAAAAATATCGTGTACACAGTAGCATCAGGATCAACAACATGGACACCGCAAAATAACACACTCGAACATACCGCAGAAAGTAACTGGGTTATACAGGTTATCTATATACGGTTCGGAAATTACTGCGGCAACTTCATTATCACCGAATGTATATCATAATCCTCTATTGGTGATGCTAACCAAGAATATCAAAGAAATCTTTATGTTAATATCAACGGAAATACCTCCGAGACGTTACTGGTGGTGCCTAGAATTCGTAGCTGAAACTTAATTAAATGACTTTGTTAGTATAATGAATCAAAACCAAGGATCTCAGTCCTACATCGACGTTCAAAGTTACAGATGCAATCAGGTATGTGAGCGTTTGACTAAACTAAATAATTTTATCGATTATTATAACACAAAAATAAAAAAATACAAAAGGCGTATAGTTGTCATCGATGTAGTTGTTTACTCGGTTTCTGCTGTTATTGCTGGAACAGGATTATTATTATCAACATTGACGATGACAGCACCTACTGTTATAACCAACATTGTTTCAGCATCAACGACTATTGCTGGTGTTCTCGGTATTATAGCTAAAAGATAGATACTTGTGCAAATGCTAAATTGCACGATTATATGATTAAATTACATACAGTGGCAGAGGCATGCTCTAAACTATCTTTGTACATTTCTTCATGCGCCAGTGATGGTGAAATATCCGATACTGAATTTGCGATGATGATGAAAACCTATGATGACGCATTTAAGGTAATCGCTAATGATTTTAACGAATTAAATAACAACGGTAATAATAATGACAGACAGGGAGTTACTTCAGCAGATCGTCACTAATACGACTCCGTCAAAAACCACTATGATATCGTTAAGTTCGACCAATCATGAATTTAGTGTCAATTTTCTAACATCAATTCCAGGAAAGGAAATAGCATTAGCACAATTGCGAGTTTATTATAGCTGGCCAAATATTAGATCAAAACCATTTGGTGGACTACAGCCAAATAATTCATTAGTATTTGCAAATAAGAATAAGCCTGATGGAACTCCTGATTGGCAAGTAGTTGCTATTCCAACGGGCAGTTATCAAATAGAGCAGATTAATGATGAGTTCCAACGCAGAATTAAATCTATTACAGGAAAGGAATCAAAAATAGCATTTACTGTTCACGAACCAACATTATCAGCGGTTATTGAAATAAATTCCCCTGATTATTCTGTAGATATTTATCAAAGTTCGATTAGATCAGTATTAGGATGGCCTGAAGTGCCACCGGTTTATCAAGGACCACCAGAACCACAACGATCTGATTTCGTCATAGATGTTGAAAAATTTATAAAACTTCCAGAATATCGAAAAACTTATCCGTTTATAGAGATTCCGGATGCTTATGCACAGTATAATCATTTTATAGATTTTGTTCGGGGTAAAGATACAACAAGAATAGCAACAATTAATGTTGAAGAAATTAACTCAAAATCAAAACCAATTAAATCTGAACATGGACGTATACTTAATGATCTAAGAAATTTATTTTCCAGCATCAGCACTTCCTACAACGATGATTTAAAAAATCAAATAATTGAAACAATACAACATTTGAATCAAGTTGCATCAGACTTAGAATATGTAAATAAGGCTATCGTTGACAGAGAAAAAACATTAAACGTACCGGCAGATAGATTTCTTAATACTTACATAGTTAATGAAGATGGTCCTATTCAGCGTGTAAGTTATAAACGTTTATTTAAAACAGTATTTCTTAAATATTATGGAATCACAGAAGAACAGCTACCAACATTTGTAATTCCGGGATTTAACTCTGAAGAGCTAAAGAAGTCAGTTAATGATCTTATTGATGAACACTTTAAAAGAATATGTGATTCATGGAAAAATTAATACCTACACCAACTATTCTTAAATATAATAATGATCCACATGGTGGAGGCTGCCATATCTCACCTGGTATTGTTAATATAACATCAACGATCGCGGTCAATCTAGTATGTGACGTAATTGATGACAGCTATCAAGTAGATCTTTCAAAGTCTAACCAGGCCCAACAGGGGTATATATTATATGCATTTACACCTCAAGTACCACCCGGGTGGTTAATTGTATCTGAGCCAATTAATCCAATTTATCTACGTGTACATAATCCATTATTGTCAAGAATAAATTTCAAAGTTACTAACCAGACAGGATACATTTTGGATCTAAGACAAGAATCACTTAATATTAATTTGTATATACGCTCGTAGAACGTCTGAGTAAATAATCAGGGGAAAAAGATAATCTGATTCTGAAATAATCTGATGGGTAGTTTACTAATCAAAAATAATAAAATCTGAATAATAATCAATTCCTACGATTAAAGCAATTGTATATATAATAAAGCGAGATAACTCTGCTATCTCTCTCTGCAGAGTAAATTAAACGATTATGTCCCTTACTACTACGTTCTATTTACAGACAACAAATACATCTTGTTTTTCGTTAATTATTTAGTGATTTATTTGTTTTCTGTAAGCAATCAGCTGTTAGTAAAACATCAATTTGTAATAGAAAAGGATATTTATGCACCTTTTGACTCTGATGACTTTAAATTCACGTCAGTTTTATATACCAAGTACGTAGAGTTATTTTTAGCTCTGACACATGTATTTTGACCTTAACGAACGATAACTCATACGTGTGATTATTTTATGAATTTTGAAAAATTGAAGTAAATTCACGCTACAGTTCTACATTCTGTTAGTGATACAGGTTCTGTGAGACAGCGCAAATATTTTTATATACTTAAATGTAACTGTATTATTGATAAGAGAGCGATGACCGAAGTGGTAAGGCGTTTGGACGTAGATCGAAGTTGTGCAGACTCTCGCGTGTTCGAGTCTCCAAAAATGCTTAAGATATATTATCTTGCATTTGGCGACGGATGCTATTTATAATTGGGGGTACGAAACCCAACAGAAAAATAATACAACTTTCCCACCATGTAACCACGTGGTGGGTGTAATTTTGCACTCCCCGGGGTTTATATGGGGGGAGTTGTATAAAATCTGTTGGACGTAGATAAATCCCCCCCCCGTTGTATTCCGTCTATAGTTAAGTTTATTGTTAAGTTTGTTGTTAAGTTTATGTTTGTGCCGTCTGCAAAAATCAAAATCATCACCATTTGTATATATTCATGTTCATACATGTTCATATGTCATTAGGATAAGTTTATATGTAACCTCTAATCCTGCTAAGATGTTGTTTGACAACTTAGGGGATCACATGGGGTTTGTGCTGTCCTAGGATAAGTTTATATGTAACCTCTGATCCTGCTAGGATGTCATATGGCAACCTAGGGGGTCACATGGGGTTTGTGCTGTCTGTTTCCTCTTTCGAATTTCCTCTGATCCTGCTAGGATGTTATATGGCAACCTAGGGGGTCACATGAGGATTAATTCAAATGCCCCTGAACTTGCTAGCATGTCATAGGACAAGCTAAGAGTTCATATGGGGTTGTGTTGTGATTATATGTTTCGTAAATATTTTTTATTTTAAAGAAATATTTATATATATGATGAACCAAGAGAACATTAATGATATTATTTCTGCTATTAAAAAATTAAAACATAACGGAATAAATCTCTCTGATAATCTCGATCCTGAAAAAATATTATGCGATTATGAAATATTAAAACAACGAAAATTTGAAAATAAATACACATTACCATCCAATTATAAATTCGTAAAATTAATCTATCAGTCTATGTTAGAATCCTTGGCAATGGTAAATGAAAAACAGGTAAAGCTATTTGCGCCTCTTGCACGTTCAATCGAAAATATCAGATCCGAACTATCTCGTGAATACGAGAAAAAGAAGATTGTGGATAATCGTGTAATGCAATTAAGAAAAATTATGTTATTTGATTCTGTCAAAAATGAAAGTGACACAGAGAGCGACGGTGAAGGTACCCATGGCAAAATATAGAGTCGAACTATATACAACATAAAAAAATATTTATTTATTAAAAGTACAGAGTTAGATATATTCAAATATAATCAGCTGATCATATTTTATTGAATATGCAGATCTAGTAATACTATTTGCGACATCACGTACTGATTGTGGATGTATGCTAAAATGTTTTGCAGCTGCATTAATTGAAGGAAAAGTCATTTCTTGAGCTGTTTCTGTATTTATGGATTTAATAGATCTCTTTTTAAATACTTTACACCTTCCTGTATTTCCACGTGTGGAATTCTGACTCGGTGTAATAGCTTGCAGGTTAGATAGATTATTATTCTGGGGATCTCCATCAATGTGATCAATTACGAGTCCATTTTTAACTACTCCACGAAAACATTCGAATATGAATACATGTGATAAGTATATTTTTCCTCTAGCAACAGTAAATCTAAAATAACCTTTAGTATCAAGATTACCAACTTGTTTCTTTAATCTACAGTTTCTAATTACACCAGCTCGAGACGCTTCATAATTTGTATATACTGGATGTTTCACAAATTCGTGTTTCTCATAGTACTCAATTTTCAATTTTCTTATAATATCATTGTCGATCATTTCATCATAAGTCTGAATTGTCTGATTCATTTTATATAATAATATTATTTGTCTAAATCATTGTTTTGAAATCTAACCAGATAATCTTCTACGGTTTTTATAGGAGATTTACCTGACGATGTATTATTTTTTTGGTCATAATATCGTTTTAGTTCTCTGTATTTTTTTCCGCCACATTTTAAACACAATTGAGTTTTTCCTCTGACTCCAACACCACATTGCACACATGGTATTGGTCCTGTACTTCCATTTTTGATACTTTGCGCATGATTTCCGCAGTATTTATTCACGCACGATTTATTACAAGGAGAAGTATGTCCAATTTTAAGCCAAGCACATTTGTTCTTTGTTTCAATCATTATATATATACTAAAATTTTAATTTAAATATTTGTCTTAATTATATGAACGAATTATCTGCAAATGAACCTAAACGAGCTAGATTTGATCTTGACAGACTATCAGAATATAAATTTAGTACTTCGATGCAAGATCTAACTTTAACAAATGAGGATATAACCGAACGTATCCGTGAAGCCAAGAAGGAATTTCGTAATAGTGGTGCTGCTCATGTCTGGTCAACATTCAGAATCGGAAATATTGTAGATACTATAATGAATGACAAACGAGGAAAAGCAATTATTAATCACCTTGATGATCAAAAATATTTTATTTTAATAAAATTTATTGTAAATACAGAAGAAAATACTTGGATTATTCGTGATAAGCGTGATCCGGTACGCATACAGTCAGGAAATAATATTGTTCGTTTGAGTAATAAATCTAAACCCGGAATACTGACTAGTATTGATAAACCGTATTATGAACGTGCATATCCAGTTACTGCGGTTGTATATGCAATATATCCGCTGAATAATAAACCTGACGTCGGGGATCTCAAGGCGATGAGACTGTCAGAGTCAAGAATAAACTGTGTAGCTGAACGAGTTACAGAACACTTCATAAACGCGATATGTGGTAATGGATTAACAGATTTACGACGTAAAAAAATAAATACTTGGGCAGAATCAGTTAAAGATACTGGAGCATCTATTAAAGATGTTGCTGATCTAGAAAAGAAATTAAGATTTCCAATAACAGTGAAGACGTTAACCGGAGAGATTTTATATAAACCAAAATACATAAAAAATGGAGCTCCGATAGATATTATTGATCATAATTCGCATGCGTGGACCTCAGCAGTAACAATATTTCCACGAGATAGAACGGTTAAATTTTATGATGGTCATATATTTGATTTTATGAAAAATATCAGTAAAAGTGACCCTGTATCCGTTTGGTTATTTCAAAGTTCAGAATATGATTATTACGATCAGTTTGTACCGCCTAATGGTGATATTTACCGTACAGAATCTCTTAATGTAGAAATAGAACATCTTGCGTTGAAATATACTTCTGACGATGTCAAAGTTAAACAATTATTAAATAATTGTTTTACAGTTCCATCTGAAGCGGCTCATTTCGCTCAGGAGAAAAATTTATGGAAACCAACACGATCGGAATTTCTTGAAGATATCCATAAAAGCTGCGTAGAATATGGACACGGAGGATTGTGGAATACTAAATATAAGTATAATGACGTTATATCCGTTGATATGGTAGCATGTTATCCCGGGAGTTTTCTTGGATACGGAAAATGTTCTGAATACTTTAAGAGATTTGGGCATCCAATACACGAGATGACCAGGGTTGCGATAAACGGACATTTACCAGATTTTGACTTAACCGGATTTGCTCATGTAGAATCATTTGAGTTTGCAGAAAATCGCCATCCGATTACTTATGCTTGGTTTGGAAGACATTTTTCAGAAAAATGTTGGGTTCCATTAGTACTATTGCGATATATGCTTGATGCTGGAATTTTAATATCTTTACAGGTGAGTGAGGCAATTATATCGTATCGGTTACAAAAGCAAGTTTGGTTACCAGAACCAAATAGATTTAATATCAATGATGCCAGGAAAGAATTTCCTGATCTTAATGAAGATGACATCAATAATATACGTAAATGCATGGACGAGCACGATGAAAAACTTGCAAAAAATCTTGGTAGAAAGATAATTGGTAAATTTACTCAAGGAGGAGCATATGATCATAAAAGACACTGTACAAGATTGATTATGGACGATGCTGAACTCGATTTTATAATTGCTGATACAACGGACAAAAAACACATTTATAAATCGAAGTAATGCTTATTTGTCAGACGGAACCAAACTAGGTACAATTGTGAGTTATCTTGATGGTGACTCACCGCAATTTACTCATTTTAGATCATCTATGTTGGCATATGTTTCTATAAATCTACTGTCTATGATAAATAGATTTCCTCGTGATGCTGTCAGAGTCGCCACAGATTCGTTTTATATAAATAAAAAATATACAGATTTGTTAAAACCGCTACTTGGTAATGGTGAATGGGGATCATGGAGAATAAAACAAGAAAATATACTTAGTTATTCTGAATCTGCCGACGTTGAAATTAAGGGAATATATTACAAAAATAATAATCAAGTACCAAAGTCATTATCACCATCTGTATATGATCCTGTGGCTAGACATAAAACTGTTTATCTTAACGGATGCGGTGGTTCAGGTAAAACAACACGTGTGATTAAATTATTCATGAATAATAATTCAGATATAATTGTTTTGACACCGACACATAAATTAGCCAGGGAAATAAAAGAACGAGGAGTAAAATCATGTACATATCATAGTTTCTTCAGATGGTGTGGAGGCACATGGACTCCTGAACGAATGGGTGAGAAATATATACCTAAATATATTATATGGGACGAGGTAGACACGGTGTCGTTAGAAATATTAAAAACATTTCTCGATTGGTTATTGACAAAGAATACTGCTGTAATAATGTGTGGTGATCATGGTCAACCACCACCCTTTATTAGTCAGTCTCCACATGAATGGCTGAAGAATAACGTAGATTATTATGAAGAAATAAATGATGACCATAGAGCCATTGATGAACCGCTGAAGGAGTTTAAAAGGTTAATCAGACTACAGCCGGATAAAATACAATGTGAAATAATGCGAGGAGTAATTCCAGAGACTTCTATGAATGATTTTCTAAATTTATGGAATCCCGCTGATTTAATAGTTGCAAGTAGAAAGATAGTTCGTGATGAACTACAGGAGAAATTATTTCTGTTACATAAAGAAACGTTTTCAGATCTGCCTGTACCATTATGTTATCGCCCAGCAGATACTCGACGACAGAATATTGATGTTAAAATTCCTGGTGGTGGAATACAGAATCTTGTCTTGAATGATATTATTTTAGTCGATATTAATGTTGTTGAGAATGCGCTGAGTATGAATAAATCACCGTGGACGTTAGGATACGCTATAACTATTCACTCATCACAGTGGTTAACTATTTCTGATACAAATATCTGGATTATAGATGATCGAATCGAATGGTCAAATTTAGTCTATCTCGCAGTTTCTAGAGTCAGAAGAATATCTCAACTACATAGGGTTATTATGAATTTTACAGAAAATAATGATCAAACTGTTAATAATGACGTAATAAGAAAAAACTATCTGGTTATAAGCAATGTGACAAAAAAAAATAATCGTGACTTTGATATTGATACTGAATTTATTATAACACTAAAACAACGACAGCATAATCATTGTGCAAGCTGTAACGCAGTAATGTTATGGCAATATTCGAATAATAATCCAAGACAATTTACCGTAGACAGAATTAATAGTGATCTTGGTCATACACGTGATAATGTGATGCTGACCTGTCTTGAATGCAATCGACGTAGAGGTTCTGGTTATGTAATTGTATGTGGTGGTAATTCTGTGTCTTCAGGGATTATTTGTAATTGTTCACGCACAAATCCACGTTGAGGGGCTGTCGAATCTAGTCTGTAGATTGGAGGTCTACCAGTAGATCTAACCACACTAGAAATTGTATGTGTAGTCACGCTCCAGATAGGATCGGTTGCTCTTTTTTACCACCTTCAAGTTCACCAGGTTCATATAAATATCTTACAGTTACATTACCTAATACTGGTTGAGAGAGAGATTCACGGCGTTGTATTTGTATATATTTTTTTGTAATCGCATTAGAAGGTTTCATGGAAGTTGAACGAGTAATTTCATTATTTAACGCAGCTATCACACTTGGTAACCTTGTAACCCATTCACGAGATCTCTCACCGGACTTAAAGTTAGTAGATATTTCCTTTGCATATTGGTATCCAAATAACCGCTCAGCAAGTGTTCGATTAAATCGGTCAACGATTGCCTGATCACGATGAATTTCAGTGTGTCCTCGTCTGATTTTAACGTTATGTTTCTTCATCAACGATAATACTGCACCAAGAAATTCTTTGCCAGGATCAGCCTGTAATAACTGTGGCCATCGCAAAGGTCCTCGCTGATAAATTCGTTCAAACGCAGATGCAACTTCAGACGCTGTCTTTGTTGATAATGGTTCCGCTTCTTTATATCTACTTGCAACGTCAACGACAGTTAATGCGTATTTGTATGTGCGTGATTGACGTCTACCAATTTTAATGGTGTCATGTGGTAAAAATAAAATATCTGCTTGATGAACCTCATTAGGGACGCTGACATCAAAATGTGCGTACTGAATTTTTTTAGGTGGTGGTAGATAAATTTGCCATATTGCCTGTCGTGCTAACCACGCTGCAGCAACAGAACGTGAAACTTTTGCTGCTTCAGCAAGTTTACTAATAGCTGATCTACCTCTCCAATATCCTCTTTGGCTATAATAAATGGATTCCATTATAATAGTTATATAATTAATTACCAGCCCCTAACATTATTTTACCTTTCATGGCAGATTTTACTAGAAAACTAGCGAGTTTTTCTCTGACAGATTTATTAGGTATAGAATTTAACGCGTGAATTAATTTTACATCTGCGAGATGCCGTTGTTGTAAATCTTTACTTTTATACGCAACGTCATGAACATGACACGCTTGATCAATCTTATTTATTGGATACTCTCCTGATCTTGGTTGATCTTGATTATCAAGTCGGATATCAAGTCGAGTTCCAGGACCACAATAATTATATCCAGGAATATGTTGCTCACCGGGGTATTTAGCCCATGGAGTTCCTGGTAATTTTCCTAATAAAGCGGCAATATCTCCACCTGTCTTTGTTTTGACAAATTTGTATTTCTTCGTGCCACATTTTACGCATTTGCCTGTCAGAGCACGTCGTTTATTCTTCGTTGTTATTGTAGTTAATTCAGCAGTGGGTGTAGATGCTCTACATCGAACACAATATAAATCCATGATATTAATAATATGGATATAATTGATTTTTCGGCGACACGAAAACAGGAACCAGTAAAACATCATCCAGCATTACCAGATTCGATAAGGATGATTACAGTAGGTCCATCTGGATCAGGTAAAACACAACTATTACTAAATTTAATAATGCGATGGTTGAAATGGAGTAAACTGTATTTAGTAGCACCATCCGTAGATGATCAACACTGTTACGAAAGTACTCAAGGATTTTAATGAAAATGCAAAATTGCTGAATGAAAACGGTGATGATGTTGTTGACTTTATTACCGATATTGATGAGGCTCCATCTGTAGATGACCTAGATGGATTTATTAATAATTTAGTGGTGTACGATGACGTTATGCTGGACAGACAATCAAATCCAGCTAGAATATTTTCCAGAGGTAGACACAAGAATACAGATGTTATATACGTCACTCAGCGTTATACACAAATATCTAAAGTGATCAGAGACAACTGCAATATTTTAGTAATGTTTAATGGAGTAGATAATTATACTTTACAGAATATTTATTATACTTGGTGTTCAGGGGATATGGATATGATGAAGTTCAAAAACTTTTTTGCTCAAGCACAAGCTGTTCCGTTTGGATTTATTACAATAAATTTACATGATCCAAGATCCAGATATCGTATAGGTCTGGATAAAATCTTTGATTAATTTACAGCAGCAGGCAGGGTGAACGACAAAAATTGAGTGACCCAGTAAGTAAACTAAACGCATTATAACATAAAAAACAACAAAGTCAAAAATAAAATAACAAAAATGAGCTAACCCAAACGATTTATGGTCTGTTTTTCAAACTATATGGTAATAATAAAAGTTAGGAGGTTCGGTTTAGCGTTATTGACCTTATTTTTCAGCCCCTGTAGGAACCTTTATTTTTGTAAAATAAGGTCAGGAAAAAGTTGTAGGGTTCACCCTGCCTGCTGCTACTTGGTTATTTTTTTTTTATTTCTATTAAAATATGTTTCTTGATCAGATTTGCTGTAAATACCGGTGTTAAATTCCTTACTTTCAAGTGGTAAACATCTATCGACCGTGAGAACGTAGGTTTTCAAGCTGTATTAGATAACAGTATACATACCATATCCAACCAAATTAGTGCGCGGCGTGCTTTCTTCAACCATATCCAACCAAATCAATGCGTGGCGTGCTTTCTTTAACTATATCCAACCAAATCTGTGGAAAGCGTGCTTTCTTCTTCCATACCAATCCAAATCAACGTGAAAAGTGCTTTTCTCAACTTAGATTATATGAATCATAACGTTTTCATATTGGCAGAAACAAGACTGTACTTTATGCTAAATGTATGGTTTAAATCAGAACAGTGTTCATGTATGTATGTATGTATGTATGTATGCATGTATGCATGTATTATACAAATGTATATTTGTATGATTAACATGTGTATTCGTACATTTGAAAGACCAAGAAATAGAAGGACAACATTTATTTATTTATTTATTTATTTATTTATTTATTTATTTATTTATATACTTAGCGGTACATATCAGGCGGCTACGGCGAGAATATAGCGGTACTTTTCAGGCGGCTGTGGCGTCAATATTTTAAAAAGCAATTATTATATTTTTAAAGTGTTGTTGATTTTTTTATTTGATTTTGTTTCCTTACCATCATGGTTAGGGTGTATATCAATTATGCGACACCCTTGCAAATTAATCTTTGGGTGAAGGTCACAGACCCGACAGATTTTGCGTTATGGTTCTGTTACAGGTTTTCGTTTCCATATATTTTTAAGCCCTAATGGATCCTTTTCATGCTAAAAGGTCTCTATTTTGAAGCCCAGACAGTACATTGTGTGCACACCTTTAAATTGGGATCAAGGTATAGACTTGCATATATATCCTTAATCCACTGTTATATCTCATTATACAGCAAAAATAATTTCTTATGTGACACTCGTTCAAATGCCCTATCTAACCTGGGGTCAAGGACACAGAAGATTATTAGAGTTCTGGATAAACCTTTTAACTCGACTGTGTATTTTTAACTCCGATTCCTTTCCAACAATGGGTGTCTTAATTATGATCATGAAAAATCAATCTTACAGACTACTGACTCCAACATTTCACTGGGGGTCAAAGTCACATACTTGCAAAGTTTGAACTAAAGATTTTGCGAAAGATTTTCATTTGATCGATTTAATTATATCACACACTTGATTCTGTTCGTACCTAGGCTATCTCATTAAGAAAAAAGAATAGGTGCATTTATCTTCGTTTTCTCACCTCTTTGACTGTAGGATTAAAATCACAAACGTAGAAGATTTGCTTTACTGTCTACGTTCTTGGTCATCTTATTTCCCTAACCCTTGATATTTCCGGTTCATACTTGAAGTGTAACATTAGGAATCGAAGATAATTTATTCTAGGGGAGAAAAAGCCTCAGCTTGTTTTATTTTTCATTTTGCCTGTACAAGCTTTGAATAAAATAAACGGTTTACACCCATGCCATGGCGTCGGCTAAACATATACGTCTTAACCTTCTAGTCATGCAAGTGATTTGTATACGAGCGATTTTCGTGTTATTCTGCATATATAATATGTCTTGCCGACGTTTATTTCATATTATGGATACCTTTTGTGATTTAATTCATAAGATATAGATGTAAGTAAATTGGTAAGGAAGACACTCAGACATTCATACATATATAAAACTATCTACCCTTCCAGCGAAATACAAGATCAGCCCACTTTGCGTGATTTTACATTTAGGACAATCATGCTATTTAGCAGACAAACAGACATGTACATATATGTATATAAAATAACTTTACAATTAGATAACTGTACAATTACTACATTACAACTTTTTCGATATTGGTGTATATAACTCAATGATACAATTTTAAGGAATACTGGAGTTTGAAAAATAGGTTTGGACATCTAATGAAGCTCAAGTGATTTATAAGTTATACAATTCCTATATTCCTATATATGTCTGATTTTATCTACGTTTTCACATATCGTCTGTACCAGAGTTGACAGTTCAAACAGCATCATTTGTGTGCCACTGCCAAAGCTCAACCGTTACGACTGAATCATCGTAAACTAAGTAACAGAAAAAGCAAAACCAACAAGTATTGTAAAATTCAGCAAATAATTTTTATTTCCCTAGAATGCAGAAGTGAAAATTTTATAGCAACTTGAAGTATTGTGAATTAAATCTAAAGGTGACCGTAAACGTTCTGTTACCAGTCCTAACGTGTAGGGTGTTCCGAATGAATTCCAGGTCTTGAATGTGGTGATATACCATTATTCTTGATGTATCACTAAATATATGGTGCAAAATGTCTTTGAATGAATTCACAATCATCCCAGAATAGTGTTCAAGTCCAAAAGGTAATGAGCATTTTGAAATTCGAATGAATAATTTGAATAAATAATTCCTTTCAAATTTTTTATAACTGAATAAAACTAAAAGCGATTCCAGACTGATATTATATTGGAATGAATAATATTGTCGATCTGATCGTTATATACATCCACATTTGACCTATGTCGTAATATCATTTTCTGAAGAAAAAAGAAACAAAAAAAATTCTCAATTATCGAAATGGAACATTACTCCTAAACTGTAAGCAAATTCATTGCTAAAACCATCTAAGGCCATAATCAATGCTACGTAAAACAAACCCATCTATTTATAACTTACAAACAAGTCAAAAAGTAGATAAGTACCAAAAGTGTTTTTCTTCAATCATGGACAAATGTCAAGCACACAAAATAAATTAAATCAACATAACATTGACTTAAAACTCAAACGTTCAACATGAAGTAAAATATATTTCAGCAAATAAAAAATAATGACAATTCAGCATTATCTTATTTTAAATAAAACTTGTTCTACTGTTTCCAATTACTAAAAAGGAGTTGAGTTGATTTATTATTTTGGTTAAAATTGTACAAAAGCAATACAAAAAAAATGTATTTCCGAATGCAAAATAAGAAATGCTTCGAAACACATTCTCATATTTCTGCTCAGGTCTGCGAAAGAAGTCAGAATTGCCATTAAAAATTTTTAACAATCTTAACTCTTTCAAGCACGAATATCTAGAGAGATACTTTATCTCCAAACGAATGAACTAAATCTTTAGAATTTGTCTAAACTGTGACGGAAACTGTCACTGCTTGTATGAAAATCAGATAATACTTATCAATGTGTGTATGGATGGATGGATTGATGGAGGCATGGATTTGAATGGATGGGTGGATGGATGGGGCGTTGGATGGACGGATAGGGGGATGAATGGATCGAGATGGATGGATGGGTAGATGGATGGATTAATGGATGTTAAAACATTTGTATTAGTTTGTCAGTCTCACTGAGTGTACGAAATAAGATAATATGTTTAATCATCGTTCTGATAATTCGTATAAGCCATAAAAATATTTATTTTAATGTGCATTTTTCATTGTAAATATTTTTAGTTCCTTAGTTTTGTATCTAATTGTATATAACAAAGTTTGTAGTTTTACGCAAATACTTCGTTATCCATGTGGACTGGTGTATTGAAGTTTACAATGTCATTACAAAAAAAAAGCATTTTAAACTTGCATTTATAGGACTGAATTGCATACACACATACATACATACATACATACATACATACATACATACACGTATGCACGCACGCACACACACACACACACACACATACATGCATACATACATACATACATGCATACATACAAGAAAGAGATATGGTCAAATTTCCTTTTTATCTCATACAACCACTTCACTTGATTGCATTCTTACAATGTACTAACACATTAATTGCGCCTAATTTTTACTGAAACCCAAGCCCTCTGACCATAATCAACAGGAGCACCAAAGCTCACAAACTGTTTACAGGAAAGACAACAAAAAAAACCCAGTCTATTTCTCCCTCCATTCTGAACAGATTTAGGCCCAGTCGTATACACTGGCTCGATATAGTTTTCTCATATATATATATATATATATATATATATATATATATATATATATATATATATATATATATATATATATAGCAGAAGCAAGAGATATAAATTAATTTCTTCTGAATAACAGACGCTATTTTTATCAGGTCTTTGTACTAAATCAGAGTATACTTGCAGAAATCAACACTGGAGCCTTAAACATTCACGGGAGCGTGACCCATTGTGTGGGAAAGTAGCAGATTTGTTCCAGACTTCTTGTTTTTAAAAGTTCTTTGGTAAACACTATGTTCGTAAACATTGATAAACAGGATGTATGGGCGATAAACTTTCAGACCTTCCTTAAACTGCGTTTCGCATTAATTCGATTAGTTTAAACCGCTATTTATAAATATCTCAGTAATATTTCAGTAGTTTGCTTGCAACGCTGTTATAAATAAGAAGATGAAGCAACCAGAACATCACAATGATCCTTGCTTATGGCTCCAGTTTTGCTGTCTTCTTCATATTCTTGGCAGCATCAGTAACAGCACAGAGGCAAGGCAAACTAGGTATGTAAAATGTTAAATGTGAAATACAATCTCATTAATGATAGATAGATAGATAGATAGATAGATAGATCGATAGATAGATAGATAGACAGACAGACAGACAGACAGACAGATAGATAGATAGATATATAGAAAGACACATACATATAGATAGACAGATAAATAGATAGATAGATAGATAGAGAGATAGATAGATAGATAGAAAGACAGACAGACAGACAGACAGATAGATAGATAGAAAGACAGACAGACAGACAGACAGATAGATAGATAGATAGAAAGACAGACAGACAGATAGATAGATAGATAGAAAGACAGACAGACAGACAGATAGGTAGATAGATAGAAAGACAGACAGACAGACAGATAGATAGATATATAGAAAGACACAGACATATAGATAGACAGATAGAGAGATAGACAGATAGAGAGATAGAGAGATAGATAGATAGATAGACAGACAGACAGACAGACAGACAGACAGATAGAGAGATATATAGAAAGACAGACATATAGATAGACAGATAAATAGACAGATAGATAGATATATAGATAGAGAGATAGATAGATAGATAGACAGACAGACAGACAGATAGATAGATAGATAGATATATAGAAAGACACAGACATATAGATAGACAGATAAATAGACAGATAGATAGAGAGATAGATAGATAGATAGATAGACAGACAGACAGACAGATAGATAGATAGATATATAGAAAGACACAGACATATAGATAGACAGATAAATAGACAGATAGATAGATAGATAGATAGACAGACAGACAGACAGACAGATAGATATATAGAAAGACACAGACATATAGATAGACAGATAAATAGACAGATAGATGTTGCATGATGACGTAAAACCGGTTGAGATGGAAGGCGGGGGGAGATCGAAGGCTTATTAGCGTTATACAAGATCTACAAGACCATACAGGAATAAGCACGCATGAATTGTAATACAAATAAACCGATTTATACTACTGTTAGCCATGGAACTTATATAAACATGTCATCTGACCATTCAGAGAGGGAACCGATCGTTACCACCTACCCATTTCTTTAGGTCGACCAGGGTTGCATTTTAGAACTCATGGTCCTAATTCAGGTCCATTAGCAAACCTATGCAAACACCATGATACTAATACTTCAATAACTTTGAATTTCTGAATGCTCACGATGACACCCATATTTTGTTTAACTATAAACACATCCTTGATGACAGCTTCGGTATATAAAAAGCATATGAGCTGCGCCATTTTCTGGATCAGCATGTGTTTGAATCACGTGCTTTCAATTCTGTGCAAAAGAGTCAGGTGCTAATTTCAGTAATGAGTTTTCCACCTAGGATAAACTCTCAAAAGATTCTTTATACTAAAATCTTACTTTTATTATCAACCAATCTGGCCAACCAGAAATGCTCTATTTTATGTTCACCCATTTCTAGTCTGGCTGTCATTCTTCCATATCATTAGCACTGTGAGTCCTATATCCACCCTTGATTTACCTGAGAAACCTATTAATAACAGTAGAATGCATAAGTAAACAGTGCCTATAGTTCTGCTTGTCAAAGATTTGCATAGCTCTGCTTGTCAATGAATATTAAATTATATTGCAAGTTCGTGTAGATCAAATATAACAATGGTATATTGCAGGCAACATTTAAGTATTCGATCTTCTTGTGAGAAATCTCAGAAAAGAATGTTAAAGTAAGTCTTCTCTGATAAAGAATTACCTGTTTTACTATCACCTTTTAACTCTTTTCAATGTATACCTGAAATATACTATCGGCTTTGTCATATTTCGCAATAAATGTGTAAACGAACAAGGTGACCATCTATATGTGCATATGTTATTAAAGAAAACGAACTTTCAGTGACAGAAATTACCTAAAATATCCCCCACAGCACATATAACTTAAAGCTAAAGTACGGTATGCATAAGTCAACGAAAATATAAACTATGAAGTTCCAAAACATTCACTGAATCAAATTGGTAGGAGACAAAGTCATGAAACTTCATCACCATTAAGCATGCTGGTAGAGACCTAAGTGATCATGTATGAAGAATAATGGTTCACAACATAACTAGAAAATATTGCATTGCTGACCATAAGTGCTCTTTAAATGTTAAATTATATCAAATTTACTTATCTGATTGCATAGATATTAAGCAATGTGCAAAATACTCCACCTAGCATAGTCATATCTAGACACTTTACACACTGCTCCCTGTCCCATTTCATGGCAACAGTTGTCATATCTAAAATGTGTTTAACATCCCACTGGCAGTCACTCTGAGGTTTACAAAAGGTATTCATTGGCTTGTTATCAACAAAGATAACCATAAGTTTGCATTTATAGTAAATTTATTTGTACATTGTTCTTCTCTATAGGACTATCGGAACTAAATCAGTTCGCATAGTAAACCTATGAAAAGATCATGATATTAAAAATTCAATAACTTTAAATTTCTGAATGGTCCTGATCAAACCAATAGACATATATTTGATAACAACTTCTGATTAGAGAAAAACCATATGAGCCGCACCATTTTCTGGATCTACGTGTATTTGAAATATATGATTTCAATTCCGCATCAAATAGTCCGGTCGTAATTTCAGTAATGAGTTTTTAAAGGTCTGAAGTTCAATCAATAAAAATTGTCTCTGTTTTTAAGTTACAAACAGGATAAGCTCTATAAAGAGTCCTTTTAATACAATCTAACTTTCAATATCAACCAGTCCTGGCCAGACAAACCAATATATATTCTATTTATGCTCACCTATTTCTAGACTGGTTGCCATTCTTCCATATTGGAACCGTGAGACGTTTAGCGCACTGTCTTAAACTATCTGCCGCAATCCAGAATTAGTCCTTAGATACACGGTCTTTTTGCATACAGAAAACGAGTAAAGCAAGAACAAACATTGCGACCTCGTGTCCGTTATCTTGCATAAGTACATGAACTAAGGCTAAATATGACGCACTGTCCATCGTATTCCTCTTCAACAAGCAGAAAAACACATTCTAGAATAACCCATCCATTTACCCACACATTCTAGGATAACCTGTCCATTTACATACACACCATAGGTACTGCTGTGCATGAATCACGCCTTCATGTTAGAACAAAATTACGCTGCTCTCGTCAACGGCGCACAATGCACATAAACAGCAGTACCTATATTTCCCAGAAAACCCTATTCTAATGAAAGATTACGCGCCAACGTCATGCTTCATGCGCTGTAGATCTTGTTATTGTCTACATGCGTATATAGTTTATTCCTAATTGTTTAACTTATTATCTAATCCAAGGGATTCATTAAAGCTCCGTTTGCACAGTTCTGAATTCTTTCAGCTTCTAATTTCTTTATAAAAAATATTAATCCTCTTTCTTGTGTCGGTAAAGAAACGGTTGCTAATATTAGAATATTTACGCCATTTCTCACAATTTTCACTTGGAATTCAATATGCATTACATGGAAAAATATTTTAAAATTGATTGATCGGGTTCCTCAAACAATCTGGTTTATTTTAGTAAGATTAAGACGTGTTTTCCAAGTTACAAACGAAATAGAAATGCATTTTTATAATATCCCCAACCATATATATATATATATATATATATATATATATATATATATATATGTGTGTGTGTGTGTGTGTGTGTGTGTGTGTGTGTGTGTGTGTGTAACCAGTCATGTTAGTTCGTCTGTCATCTCTGTCTATCTCTTGTCTGTGTAACCTGAAATAAGTTTGCATAAACGATATACGGCGCTCATGTTGGACATAATATTTCATTACGAGACATAGATGACAACATATTTTATTATTCCTGTAAGCCAAGAAGGATGAAGAAAATCAAGAAAAAACCATATTTGCGACTATTTAAATATCTTACCTCAATATTTGAGCAATCAATGTTCTAAAACTATATTTATTTTTTATATTCTTTTTAACCCCATAACTATAGAGGCGTCTCTGCGATATCTTAAAGTAGGGAAAATCCTCTATGGGAAATATGAAATCCCTACGATTGCCATAAAGAAAACGAACTTCTGTTTCGCACAAAGAAAGCCCGGATCAATAATAATGAGGTGTTGTGAATTTATGAGCTAATAAAGAATTATAGACATTCTCTTCGTTTCCAACTCAAGATGGTGTCAGACATGTGTACTACAAAACTACCAATTAGTGTCTTGTATAAATCTGAATCTGGCTCTCCAGGTTTCAAAGCATTACAAAATGTTTAAGAATCTGAGGATAAGTATGTATGTATTATGCAGTTAGGCAAGTAGGTAAGGAGGTAGTTAAATTTTTGTTCAGGTAGGAAAGTTGGTAATTTGTTTACCAGGCGAAGAAATAGTTAAATAGGCAGTTTGATATTTATTTATTTATTTATTTATTTACTTCAGTGAAGTGTCCCGAGGGCTATCACATGTACGAAAAGAAAAAGTATGGAAAGTTCTGTTATAGATTTGAATCAAACGAGTGCAAATCCTGGTCAGATGCCAAAAAAACCTGTCAAAATGAAGGAGGCGACCTCATGATCCCTGACAAGTGCACATATCAGTTCTTCCGAGACCACGCTAAACCAAGTGAGGGTAAGTATGGATAGTTTTCACGACGAATGAGACTTATTTTCCCCCTGGATAAGTTGCCTAGCAATCTGTGTTGTAATGTATTGTATTGTATTGTATTGTATTGTTTACATGACCTAAAATATATCGCATTTAGGCCACAAGAAAAAGATGGCTTTTGAAATAAAGTTATCTGTGTCTATTATATGCTTCATATTTTGGTCAACTTATTCAACTGCCGGTACAAGAAATAGAATATATTTTGAGTCAACTAATCTAACTACTAATACAAGAAAAATAAAAATATACTTGGTCCATTTTTAAAGTTGGTACATGAGACAATTTATCCCGCGTATCTGAATTAAATTCAGTTGAATTCATTATTTTAGTAAATACTTGTGCCTTAATGTACCACTGTTACATACAAACACAATATATCCAGACAGTATGAGAAGAAGCAAGAATCTCATAAGAAGCCTTTTTGTAAAGGACTAGGTTGGCAAATGTGTCAAAAACCTTATGCTTATATCATTAACACAAACTTTTTAAAGGTCAGGATGGGAAGTTATATCGCAATACACAAGCTTGTATGACAAAAGAAGACTTAAAAAACAAGGTGGGAAGACACAAAAAAAATAGTACCTTTGTGTGATTTTACCACGTTTAGTAGGCATATTAGTTTTCTGGGAGTTTTGTTTTTTGTTTTTCCATATCATCGATCTATGATAAGGTTTCTTACAAAATGACATCTTTAAGGTGGTGGTCAGTAATTGTATGTATGTATCTATGTATGTATGTATGTATGTATGTATGTATGCATAAGGTGCACATCAACACAATACTAGCTATAATGTGCAGATATAAAGATACGTTCTAAAATTTAAAGATAAAGAATAAACAAATATTAAAAAGATAAAGCTTTTTCCAAGTAAATTTAAAAACAAGTACCACACAATAAAATTATGTAAAAGGCATAAAAAATAAAAGCCAAAGAAAAACGAAAATTATTAAACTATATGGTCATTTTTGTTTATGAGTTCCATCAAAGTTTCTAAGATTTTTTCTTGTGGCATAATTATCATAAAATCTAACATTCCGCCTCATAATGTGTAAATTTCAAAGGAGACAAATATTGAAGCCCGGTTTATCATAGGAAAACTTATGTATGCCGAAACCTATATTTTGGTGCTAGAGGCAAATAAAGAATCTGTTGATCTATCCAGCATTCCATCCAGCCAATTTTGCTTTGAAAGTCGTACCACATCGCTTTTTAAGCTTTAGTGCTTTAGTAAAGAGCAGCACACACTAACCTACGAGCTAAATAATGACAGTAGACGTTGATGTGGAAACGAAGTACGCACCGCTGTGCTTATCAACAACACATAGTACTGGGAATGGTTCTTAATGCGTTTTCGTCTTTTCGGGAAAGTGCGAACATTTCTGGATTGGAGGTTTTACTAGCACATCTGGATCTAACTGTGTAACCGTGAAAGGTGACCCCATTGCTAGCACATTCCCCTTCTGGTCAGGAGGCCAACCCGACGGTGTAGGAGGAGAGAGTTGTCTGGAGATGAGGAGTTACTTCACCAACTATCTGATGAACGACTACATGTGCAACGTCGAACAGGGCTTTATTTGCCAGATATTCCTATAAAATACAACTTTTTCCAATCTGATTTGCAGAGGGGAAAAATTGATATAAACTGAAACGGCTGAGCTATACTGTTGATAAATAGTTATTGTTTACTTTGACAGGATACCTAATTCGTGTATTTTTGTACGGAACGTTCTTGATTGATGCCGATTATCTATCTCGAAATCCCTAGTTTGTCACTTCAAATATTCTAGAACGTACAATGTCCTTCTTGGAAGTCAGCCAGTCATACCAAATAATCCCCTACGTCATTACACACACGTCACGTGTAAAGGTGATGTAAGTTCTGTTTGTATCATAAAATGAGAATGTAACAGAACAGAATTACATTATTGTGACGAGCATAATAAAATAAATAATATTCAATGAAATATCAGCCTCCTTTGGATATAATTTGATTACTGTCCAGGCACGTAGATCAATCTTTACTTGGTACATCTCTCTCTCTCTCTCTCTCTCTCTCTCTCATAAATATTCGACCATGTCTCCAACACCAGCATTTGTCTGAGGTAAAGAAATATGAACACACAAAAGCGAGAGTGACATTTTTCAGCTATATTATGTATCATCTTGCCATACAATGTGGCCATGTCCTAGTGGCGATGTCATAGGTCAGGAAGAATACTTTATTTTTTCAGTTTATGTATATGTTTATTTAACAAGACTTTAACATTAGGCAACAACTCAAAAACAACATGGTTGTGGCCAAACACCAGATGGTAAATCTTTTGAAAGTGCTGGAAGATCAATTGGTTATCTGGACTGTCTAGAACATTCGATGTCAACCCTCGTCCTGACAGATTTCTGCCACTACTGGGTTTCTTTCTGAATTAACAAGAAATAAAGATCGGTTAGTTGCCCAGAACAATCAAAGGTGACTGATATTTGAACATGGTCACCGTTACATGCGTGGTACACCTGGCGATAAAACATATAGCCAAGATGACCCTTACCCTACTGATTCACACTCTGAATATATTTGTTATTCTCAGCCTTACCAGCTTCCCAGTCAGGAATACACTGCTCCCATCAAAACGTTATTTGACGGAGAACTAATGGATGTGTATGTTATAAAAATCCCGAACCTTGTCAATCATACTGAAATCTTAATGAATTGGTATGGAAGAATGCTGATTAGCAAGGCTAAAATCGTTGCCCAATTGGAAGGTTGAGAATTTTTTCAAGTAAACAACATATCTAAAAAGTAATACACAATAACAGAGCCAGGCTGCAGGTCAGTTTCCATCTTAAAACATAAAATGTTTGTTAAGCAAGTTTAGGAACTTTCAAGTGAAAAACTAATGTCCTCCATTCAGATAGAAGTAAACATGTTTGCCTCCATTGATAATTATCTGAAATTTAAATCTATACTCACAGAGAAATATTAGCTATTTATTATGTTGTCTACAAAATATGTCACTGAACATGTATGTCATTAGCTTGATTTTGGACAAAGCTCAAGCACAAAATACATATAAAAATGACATACAATCATTGAAAAACCAACAAACAATCAAATTAAATATATATAATAATTCATATGCCCATCTGAGAACAATCATCGAATACATATTGACCGAGGATATTATCATGACCAAGCTGCGAAATAAGTGATCGATGGAAAAATTCAACAACATTGGATTGGGTTCAATTGCCCATATTTTGTTCAATCCAGACACAAAACAATCCCGCCCAGAGTTACCGCAAGTACAAGATCTAACGGCATGGCACAATGTTCATGAGAACCCGATCCGTGGGAATTCATCAAGGAGGTACGAAAGGGCTATATGATATTAGCCAATAGTGTAGGAATCGAGCTGAATGTATCATGAAAGCTGCGATACACTGACTGGTAAGTGTTTTATCCAATGTGCAACGCCGTACTGATATCATGCAAGTAAAACCTATCATACAATGGAACGTAAATACCGCATTGAATGGGATCGGACATGGTAGACCACGTGATCTTCAGCATGAATCGTATGCTGAGTAGAGAATGATAAATCACTCGACAGGACCTATCCATTAATATTCAAGTCCTAATAAAGTAAAAAAGACATAGTTATGACATGCCGCGTAATGAACGTATCATGTACAGTAGCACAGTACTCAGAAAGGCTTAAATTACTTAATTCCATAGAGACAATGAATGTATTCAATGCGCATGGAGAAAAGGTCTCAGAGTGCTGATTTTATAAAGGTAACTGAAAAGGTAAAGCTGAACCAGATAGTTCCCTACCGATATCCCTTTTAACAGAAACGTAAAGCCTATTTGAAAGAACTTTTCAACCAAAAGTAAATACTTTTCTGGAAATAAATGAATTTCAATTCTCCAATTGCCAAAGTCATGAATTTCAGAAACACATCTGCATTCAACATTAAAGATGATGTCCACAACAACTCTGGCAATCGTAGTTCTGTATATGATGCCTTCCTTGATACCATAAAATCGTTTAATTCTGTTTGGCATGATGCAATTCTCTTAAAGCTGATTTCTATTGGAATTCAATGCAAAATCTAAGGGATAATTGGGGATACGTACAAGAATGTACAAAGTGCGAATGTAGATTCAGAACAAACAAGGAGTACAACAGGATAGTATCCTTTCCTCCTTACTGTATTTTATATTCATATATGAGTTGTGCCAGAAGCCGTTCAAGAGCACCCTAGGTTTTAAATTGGCCATCTTAAATGCTGCTGTCCTACACTTGCATATGATCTTAAGTGTCTTGCAAACTCTCTTCATAATCTAAGCTGTTTCTGATAATTGTCGTACACTCACGAAAATGGCACTACGAACAAATTATTCAAACGTCATGCATTGACGTACCTGCAAAGAGGAGAGGTTCATGCCACCAATTGACCATGAACATTAGTAAGACATCATTCTGGAAACTGATTCGGCTACTCACTTGTGTATATTGACAATAATTCACTTCCTTCTATTAAGCCTATAGAAAAGCACGCAACATTTTTGGGCTTTTCTAATAACAGCTGTCAGTCTACGCAAGAAAATTGTAAATCCGACACTGTGACATTGCTGCAGCATTTCGAATTAGCTTCGAAGGATTAGATGTCTATAGACTCAGCTGTAGCATTTTAGTGCGAACACAATTCAGGGCTTCTAAGAACAACATCGATCGGATATGTGCGAATCTATGCTAAGGCTGATAAGAGTAACAGCCAAGAAAGATTCACATACATGTCCCTTTCTCGAAAGACCGTGTAGTCTCCATAATAGCGATATCTCCAAACAAATATTTCTCATGCGTATTTTTATGCTCTTTCTTTGTTTGGCACTTATTTAGTATGAAATGGCTATTATCCCGATATTTGATGTCGTCATGTATATTTTAATTGTATTGGGTTCTTGGCTTTTGTCCGTAATTGAGGGATGACCTACATGCCTATTCTCGTGTTTATGTATTGTGTGTAAGTTATACATAAGTTGTTTATTGATATCTGAGTTCAAGGTCTAGCCTTATTTACAAACGTAGAATGTTCTTGCGTTTGATATAAGGCTGTAGTTAACAAAATTATTCATTCCTATCCTGAGATCATTCTGTGGAATTATTTTCAGTTGTGTTCAAGTATAATTTGAGAGGAATCATTTATTTAAATATTCTTCACTGCAAATACAAATTGCTCATTGAGTCGTTGTTCTAAACCACTATTTCGAGATCATTGTGAATTTATTCACAGACGTTTTGGATTATATCATTGTGATACATCAAGACTCTGTACATCAACTTATTCATGACTATTCGTACATCGTCACGTTCAATAGTGGATTCATTTGGAATACTATACTTTCGGACTTGTGATATATCTTTTATTATTTTGCGGAGATTCATTTCATAACACCGTAAATTCCTCTTAAATTTTCACTTAACGTAGAGAAATAAATTAATTTGTTAGTTTTAATAACCTTGTTGTTTTCGCTTTATTCTTATACTTTGTTTAAGACCAAATAGTCGTAACAGTGTACACTTCAAAATATGCTCTAACTGACTTCGAATAAATTTCGTGAACCAGACATGCTTCCCAAACAAATGCAAACGAATTGTTAACATGGCTATTGAAGAATATGAAGAGGTAGCTTTACGAGAAAGAATATGCAATGATCATGATTTTTCTCGATTTCGGCCGACAATATACTCACCAACTTTGACATGCTGTGACATCTTGGTTTAGTACATGACAGATTCTCAATGATTGTCAGTGGTACATATACGATCAGTGATGCTCAGCCCTTTATAAATGGCTCAGACAAAACAGTTACGCGTTCCAGCTGTTGAAACTATTCGGGTTTACTCCTAACACTCTCTTGGTAAACACTCAGTTTCACGGATTTTGCATTAGTGCATTCCAGTTAATTGTTCTGATATTGATAGCAACACTAATCTCATAATTTCATTTCATACGACATTCTCCAGTATATGTCATGGTTTCATGATCACATTATCATTCAAGCATGTAGGGCAGGGGTCTCAAACTCAAACCACCATGACAGCCGCATGAAGACATCTTCAATGGTCCAAGAGCAGCACCACCTTTGTTATCTCTCATGACACCTTGTGACGCCAATCATTTTGCGGGACACAGCATACGACTTTGTTTTTGAGACCCCTGATGTAGGGCATGGACTTGCAGTGTACTCGATACAAAATACTTAGATATCAGCTGTACATGCTAAAGAACGGGTTTGGTATGATATGTTCTGGGAGGAGATCCTCTCTCCGACAACTGTTGATATTAAACTAAACAAACTGGTTCTGTTAAAGGTCTCTACAAATTGTTGTTGCTAAATAGATCACTATTATCAATTTGTCGAACATACTTGTGTGTGTGTGTGTGTGTGTGTGTGTGTGTGTGTGTGTGTGTGTGTTGGATCTTTAACGAAGCTTTAAAAAATTTTCAGTCATATCACTACGATGTCTGCAGTGTGGCAGTTTAAAGTGATGTCTAGCACTGGGGCATCTTGCAGAAGACACGTAGCATGATGTCCCACCCAGTCACATTATCCTGACACCAGGCCGACCAGCCCTAGTACTAACCTCTTAATGCTTAGCACTAAGCGAGGAAGCTGCAAGTACCATTTTTGATAAGTATTTGGTATGACTCAGCCGGGGTTCGAACTCGCAACCTCTCGCATTTGAAGCGGACACTCTAACCACTAGGCGATTGGAGCAGTCTCTAACACAACTGAAACTGTAGTCTGAATAAGCATTATCATACAAATCTCAATCGGAACTTTTTCAATTTTATTTTACTCTTCCAAATTAGTGTAATTCTAAAATTGGTCTAATGTATCCAAACCATAACGTCGAATTAAATAATTTAAGATCTAATTTATTTGAATTCTGATAACATGTGTACTCTATGCACAGTCTGTTTGGTTATTTCAATTATTTGAATGTGTCAAAGACCTCTGTTTTCGTAATGTAAGCATAAATACTACTACTGCTATGTACAATTTTATATATATATATATATATATATATATATATATATATATATATATATATATATATATATATATATATATATATATATATATATTCCTGACTTCACGCACTGGCTATCAATGAGAGACCTTCTGGTACTACCCATGGGAGAGATTTACTTCTGCGCCAACTGAAGTAAGAGCCAAATATTCATATTTTCCTAAAGTTATCAAACATGTTGCTTATTTCATAAAAACACAGTTCCAAATTCTTATCCATCATCTAATGTCCTGCAGAAACAAATATAAATATCAGGTAATTGAATAACAGTCGCGCAAAATCGAATGAAACCTTATTTGTAAAGAATTAATATGTTATTTGTTCATAAGAATTTCAAAATGTACAAGGATATGTACATCTCAAAAACTTTACCAATACAACTTACTAGGTAGATAGGTACATCATTAGGTGTAAATGAATTATGTCCCATATTTGTACAATATTAATGTACCGTTATTTCTATAAGGCTGATAAGTATAGATAATTAAGGAAAATAGTATAAATCAATTATAATTAATTAGCAGTAACATTCGCACATCCTTTAGCAAGTTAAGATTAAGAGTGCCAGGTCCACATGTTTTCGATATATAAAGAACGTCGATTACATTGTCAGACTTGATATATAAAGAACGTCGATTACATTGTCAGACTTGATATATCGGGAATTGTGCCTTCTTGTACGCATATCATTGTGTCGATTTCTAAAATGAAGTTTTAAGAAGCAGGACTGTCCAAGACCGAATACAAGTGGCAGACTATGTTTCGCGAATGCAACCGTCATGAAATTATTTTACCAGAACTGCCAGTCACACCTTTTACTAACGATATGGCTGCAGCAACAATTCAGATTCGTGTCCCTGTAATAGTTAATGTAGTCGTGAGTCCAGCCACACCCAGAACAACGGTGGCTACCGCGCAGTTCGGCAAATAGCTTCTATGTACATAAATACATGCTCTTTTATTTCACAATTAAGCGGTTCTGTTGATGATTTCTACAGGTAGCTGTTGTTCCATTTCGAGTATTCTCTCGTGTCGGTAAGACCGAGGGTCTGTCAAAGTTCGTCTATAAATAATGTGATCACATAGTATAATTACCCGACACGCAGACCCTGTCCAGACTCATCACACCCTGGCACAAGAACTTCTAACCAATTATTGTTGTTACTGGTACAACTGTCAAACAATTATAGAAACTCCTTGCCTCAGGAATGTTCAAATCTCTGGCTATTGACGTTTTGGGGCCTGGCATTACGAACACATAGAATCATACTGGTAAGCTATTGAATGGTGTCTAAAATGAACGTTCTCGTCCTCGTTCAAACACTGTTACCCAAAACAGTGCGATCTTGTTAAGTAACAGGGGAAATGTTACTCTTTTATGTTGAGTCAATGCTAATGCAACATAATCAACGGGGAATGCAACCGGGCTGGATTTGTCGTCGTTGTAGAAACAATCACTGCTCGTTTTAGGCTTGGTTACACGTAGAGCGACAGAATGATTGCACGTGTTAATGATATGGCTTCAGTCTGGCCTCGATTTGGTAGCTGGACACTAGGGTGCTCCAACGGTCGATTTGTATCTTGCGTTCGCGTAGATTATATTTCAACGTATACGAAGGTCTGCTAATATCATTATTCAAGCACATATTCCACAACAAGTGGAAGAAAATTCCTATCAATATTAGCGTCACCTCTGCTGGTACGCCAGGTCCTCAACCTCATCACAGCGGTCAGAATCTATCACTTATATGCAGTGATTAATCTAATCTTAGACACAACGTCAAAGACGGATAAGTACGAGACTGTACATATGCTGCGTTCTTAAAATCGAATTTCATATCCGCCGACCAATGATGTTGTTACTGTGTATGTGAACAATTCTGCAACGTCGCCAGTTTTGTCCATACGTAATATTGGAGACAAAATACCAAGATGCCACAGATAATTTATCAAAACTGACAAAACACCAAGACGCCACTAATAATTTATCAACGTTATCATTCTGCTTCTTTCGTTAATATTCCCTTATCTGCGTTTCATGAAGTTACTACGCGTGGTAGTGTCTCACCTCTGAGATCTTTACATCCACGTATCGGTTTACCGCAGCCTCGGTTACATCAATGTAATTCTTGATAAACGCAATCGAAATATCAGTCTTTGACTTCCCAGATTTTGCTGATTTCATCAACATTCTTTGCAACAGCGCCTCGTAGTCTTAAAACAATATTTTGAATGTTCACGTTCAATGTTTTACGTTTTCCACTTTGATCTTTAAAAATCACAAGCTCTTGGATTCAACATCAGCAAGAACCATGCTGATACACTGAGTCATATTCACAACAGAGGGCGTTTGAGAGTCAGTAAAATATCAATAGGCATTCTGTATACTATTACTTTAATGCAGACTCAATAAGAGTTTGTTGAGTTGGTGAACGCTAGTGCATGCAGCGATTTGACAACAAGATTTCCACATATGGGACTGTCTAGTTGAGTGTGTAACGGCAAAGCCACGATGTAAATAATCAACAACTTCACGTGTCTGTACAAATACGCACGAGTCAAAATATTAAAGAGGTGTTACCACGTATCCTTCCCAGTGAGTCCCATAAAATGTTTGTTAAAATCTGGTTGCTGATGCCGGTGTCCCTTATGAGTGCAATATATCGATGCAAGTTCATCGCGCATTAAAACTTCACCATAGCTTGCAAATCAAAATTGGTTAATGAACGTATTAACAGCCGAAGATCGCTTTCGCTCCGGAACCTTTGACTCCCACACCTGGATATTCGAAGGCCTTTAATTTTCTATGTGCCCTCAAGAAGATCCTCCAATCGCTGCGCTTGCAACAACCGCTTTTTTTCAGAGCCGTACCAGACGTGGTATCGGTAGATCTTATCACGGCCGCTTTTGCAACTGTTAAAGCCTCAGATACTAACAATGTTGGAATGACCCCGAGGAATGGAAATATTCCACCTGTCTTTTACACTCGTGTCACTTCTGATTCGAATAATTTTAATGTCACCTAGGATATTTATTTTATTTGGCCACATTTAGCTGTTTAACTTGTACTTGGGGCAACAACACGGGAATAATTCTAGTTAACCTTTGCCGGAGAAAGCTCTAATGTGACCCCACAATCGTTTCATATTGTACACATTATTTTCACAAAGCGCTTTTGACATAGGCCAATCTTCACTATTTTGTAGGTCATTATTATTTAAGAAGCAACAGCTTCAATTCTACATGCGATTCAATAACCCTCAGCCAGCCACTCTAGCCCTGCAACACCAGAATCTAGTCATAGAGGATCGCGATGCAATAGCTCTGTATTTGGGAGTGATGGTGGCTACTCCTACACGTGCTTTGATGTACATGTCCATCACGGATTGTTTAACCAGGGCTAAACGCTCGAAGTTAACGTAATACATCGGGTACAACGTACGAAAGTCATTCTTGGAAATCTGCAATACGTGTCCAGATTTTAGTCTCGGTCCATGTATTTCAACAGTAGATGATACAAACGAGCGATTTGATAGTTGTTAAAGTCAAGTAAAATGTTTTCGATGGGACTGTGGTAACCGTTCAACCTTAGGGAGACCTTATTCACTGCCAGTGTTGAAAATATCATTGGACTTAATACACTGACACTTTACTTATTACATCGTTTCCATGAAAATTCTCCTCTGACGCCGGTTTGGTGCAAGTCTGGTGTCATCGCGATAAATGAAATGATAAATGTTTCCGCCTGACATCACAAATGATGCAAAAAGTTGTATCTCTAGCCACTGATTGGCTTATTGAGGGCATCTAAAGTTTAAATTTGAATCAAACACCAATATCTGCATTGGAAGTGACGACATTATCACACGAAATGGCATCATTGACGTGACTGTGTACTTAGCCCCGAAAAGAAAGCCTTACAAAAGTGTCTGCGAAAGCCGAATATGTTTGAGAGTGGACTCGTGCAGGAAAACTCACCGCGCAAATTAAGCTGGGCGCGACGCTGTGCAAATCGTCGGTTATCATTTGTATTGATAGCAACTATAGCTGGAGTAACTGCAGCACCTCCATCGTTTCTAATGTTTCCATTGGTATACTGTGCATGATCAGGACTGATGCGTGTCTTTGAAAAACAGCATAGACGCGCTGGCAATACTTTGACCTGCGAGTACAAGAATTCTTATAGCAACAAAGTCGTTGTCAAGATTTACTTTGATTTCTTCTACCTCGATGTAATAACGTGTGCTGTTAAACAACACCATTATGCTGTTGTTGAGAAATCTGACATTGTCCTTCTCGACGTATGCAGTATCGTTGTCTTGTACATGCTTTCTTTGGACTTTCAAAAATGCCGTGTACGGAAGAAAATACCACGATGTGTCATGAACTTGAAATTCTACTGGACCTTCAATGTTTGGATTCCCAGCCTGTTACGAGTAATGTTGATAATATTGTTTGATTCGATCTTGCAACACAGGTGAGTCCATATATCACTTAGGATCAGATAAACTTTAAACTGAGCCATTGTTCATACATTATTATTACGTCTAATACCTTTTTCGTTGCGAGGGAAGCTTAATCTGCTTCTCATTGCCAAATTTTCAATCACTGAATCCGGCCTACGTTGATGACTCGCTTCATTGATGATTTTACATGACCTTTCCTGGCAATGTCGCTGTATATAGAAATCTAACTGCCTTTGGTTGTCGAGTCATTAATAGTCGAGTCTCGAATCGATTGAACTACTCGCAATCCCAGATTGCTTTTTCGGCTGATCTGTAGCAACGGTTTTGAACCGATCGACGACTGGCATTTCAACTTGTTTAACAATCGGTGCAGAGGGCTAAGATAAGGCCGCGAGCACATTTGGTCCAACTGTAAACAATCATTCCACAACATCACCGATACCAGTTCCATAACATGCCACGTATACTTGTCTTCTCGTGTTATGAACATGCACGGGTATCACACTTCCATATATGATTTTCATTGTATTAAATTTGTAATGTACAATTGAATTGTTAAGGGTTCGCCCCAACAAGTCCAACTTGTGTTTGTCCTAATTAGTCCGATAAATCACCTCCCCCAATCTGTGTTAATACTGATCGACAATTTGTGGGGCTGATGTGACCTTTTTTTAAAAAAATCTTCAATTTTTCTGCATGCAGATATTTACAGAACACACCTGCGTACAGTTTAGACACTCATCGGTATTTGGTAGTAGCTACATCTGATGCGATATTCAAAATTGCCACATGACAGAGGGTTATGCTATTCCACGTGGACTTAAAAGTCGCCAAACTTAGGATTTGATCCGGAAATATTATGTACATAATAACCTTTCAGCCGACGGTAGCTCAACAGCCGCTAGAAATGCCATTAAGTGTATAAAATGTGCACCGATGTGTGCAGACAAGATTGTCTACAGATTGTTTTAATGAATAGGCAACATCAATCCCTAAACCGCTAGTCAATATCATTACAGGTGTGGGGATCATTTGTCGGCCTCTGTTCTGATCTACAAGTGTGAAACCAAGATTTGACAAGCTTGGATTTCTGCATGGAAGATATACGGGTCATGGAAGTAATCGATAACAGATCACCCGGCTCCTCAATACGGGCAAACCCAAACAATATAAATAACATTTCTAACCACTCCTCCTACAATCTGATGCTTCGTAGCTGCCACTGATGGCGTTACATGTCAGATTAACCTCAGTCATAGTAGTGATTGTAACAATGATTGCCGCGAAATTGTAACTGGTGCCGTCTGGTCCCACATGCAAACTTAATTTGTTTCGTGAAATCTCATTAATATATTCAGGCCCAAGAACTGTTCTCAACGAAAACTACGCAATATCATCCACTTGCTCTTCAGATTTAATCAAGATGGCATAACTTAGTGTCGGTTCGTGCTTGTGCATAAAATATGTTCGGGTCTTTTCCTTTTATGAATAGGATCAAACATCGGAAAGCTTTATTTATTGATTCAATCTTGTGTACGTATAGGAAAACCAACAACGTCCCAGTTGGTGCCACTCTCTGCCGAAAACAAATAGCTGTGATCGAATATTTGGCCAACTACGATAAACACGTAGTGCGATACCTTACCCGCGATGGTTGGTGTAAAAACGTCACGTACAATTCCTTCGGGGTTGTTTGCTGAATTGTATTATTAATTTTGCGATGAGTCAGCTAATAACTCATCAACAGTGTGTTCGTTATATACATTATCGAGATCATTAACAGGGTCTTCCATCAACGCTCAAAACATTCCTAGACCATGAAGTTGTTGGTGAACAACCGCTGGCAAATCGATGAATTTTCATTAATGACATCTGGTGTATTGTGACGTGTACCAACCGGTGCAACTGGTGTTTCCAACCAATCCGCAATATCCCTAGGGGCACACAGTCCACCAAGACCTTTTCCTTGCCTCGGTTCCTTTTTTCTTGGAGCTTCAACTTTAGACATTTGTCCCAGTATAGATCTAAATGGATGTGGTTGGTTCGAGTGTTCGTGCTTGTACGAGAACCCAGGTTCAGGTTTGGTTGCGTCTGCAAATTTGGGTTCGGGATCAAGTTTGTGTGATCGTGCTGCGTGGAAGCTTGTTGTACAGGTTTTCTGTCCTCTATGTTTTCATTAATTCTGCATACATTGTTTCATCTTTCTTTAAGTCTCCAGATTGTTACATATCATCTATGTTATTATATTATTTCCACGCCTAGTGGTCGGCTTGTTTATAGCCGGTGATCTCAATGAACACCCACCTGGACCATGTGTTGCCAATGATTCCGATGGTATTTTCAACCCCATCCCTTTCCATTGGGGGGATGTTAAAGGTGGCATATATATGATTTTCAAAGATCCTCTGGTGACTTCGTTAATTAAAATGTTCCTGTGGTATTTTCATGATTGACTCGTATGCAAGCGGTGGCTATTATAGAAGCTTTTCAATTGCCTCCCTGACGTCTTCATCAAGTGTACGGGTGCCTTTTGCGATCACACCAACCGTTTCGCCAAGTTTTCAGATGTCTTCTTGGATTTATATAATCGCTTCTGACAAGAGTTAAATAGTCTCCGCAGTTGCCTTCTTGGTTTCTTTTTATATCTTTGACACGTTCGACTGTCTTAACAATATGATCCACTTCTTCTGTTCCCATCATTGCCGCAGTTTTGGCTTCACTCACTTTTGTTGGTTTGATCAGCAGCGCAAATGTTTGTTCAAAACCCACTGTGAAATCGTACCGTGAAATCTTTCTCGACTGTAACACATCTTTCATATGTTTGTGGACATCGAAGTAACCGCGAAGAAATTCCAAGTGTTCGCGCGCAGCTTCATGGCTTTCGTCAGCATACTCTGCTATGATATCTCTGGCGGCTCTTTTAGTATCTGACATACTATTTATCATAATTGTTTAAATTATCGTATCTAGACCGGCACGATACTTGCGTGGTCCACCAATAAAGCCATTAATGAGGAAACTCTAAGTCTCCTATGTGGCCTCCACAAACATATTCCGAAACTCATCCCCGAATAGTTGGCGGTAAATCAAATCCAATGACTGTTTGAGAGGTCAGGCATTTCAATACCATGGAATATTATTATCATGTTGCAGTTGTCCCGAATCACTTCAGGCACGTGTGCGTATCGCTTTGTGATACAGGTCAAGTCTGTGTTTGTTCTCGAGAGACTCTCTTGGTATTCAAACATAGCATAGTCTTTTACGAAAAGATTATCCTAGCTAGCAATAAGGTCATCAATAGCAGAAGCTTCATCAGTTGTGAATAAGAAATCAATGGTAGAAGATTTGCTACTTTCTGACGATTAAATATCTGAATACATCATAACACGGTTGATCGTCAGCACACGGCACAAAATATGCAACCGACCCCACTTTAACCATCTCACAAAGATATTAACAATAGCTGTGTTTTCCTTAACCAGTCTGAGCCAATACTCAGTGCAAGAACTGAGTTTGGAAACATGTCTCCATTCGTGAATGCTTTACTCTTTGCCTGCTCAGAGACATTAATGATTTTTTTTCTTACGTGATATCGCCTGTTGTATAACTCAGTGATGTTGTTATTGCTTGTGATACTACATTAAAACTCTTTTGCAAGTCCAATGTTCAAACACAAAACGGCCAAGCCGCAATCTCGGGAACATCTGTTTTATGTGGAGCAAAGCAGTTTTTGTTTTGGGGGTTTCTGGAAATGGACGCAGCGGTTTTCTAAAAATGTCGCTGGCGGTGATATCGTTCCTGAGTTAGTAAACCTACGGAGAACACCGTAGAGTAAAAGCCGTGGTAAATACCGTGGTTAAAACCACATCTGGATCCCTCCAGGACTGAGATATTATTACTGCGGGCCTGGTACACGGCTGGATATACGACTTGATTCTAACAACCATCCGAGGCCTAGAGTAGAAACGGTAAACCCGAAAACCGAATCGAGGATACATATTACCGATATCATCTTGCTTATAAAGCATCAAAAAATATCAGTACACGTCAACGTGCCGGCATTGATCTCATCCATGACTTAAACGCGATTGATATGGACAAAGAATTTCTCGGAACAGTTGCTCTATTGTTAACAATACGTAAAGTGTTGGTTCGTATAGAATATATTAACATAAAACACAACCAGGCTATTGTGGAACGATTTAACTGCACACTTGCGAAACGACTATTCGGACATTAGTATACGCAGAAAATATTGATTAGGTCCCGGTCTCGTTGTGCACGACTTCCATCAATAATACAAGTACCAAGTACTGATAGCACACACCCAATTGTTTTAAAATCTGCTGAATCGATTAGGCTGAAGCTGTCACCATGTCATGCAGAATGATTTCACAACCTCCACCGTTAGTCCCGTTCGGAAACAATTTCGTTCTGTATCTGCATTCACCGGAGACGTTGGAAGGAGGACAACATTGTACTACTGACTCGGTATAGTCCATTGATTATTAACTCCGAGGCAGCCATCACATTACCATGTAGCACCTGCTAGAGACCGCTCTCCTGTCCAACTTCCTAGTAAAGCATTTGTTCGAGAGGAATTGCAGGTTATTCTCGAGGACACACAATTATCACCAACGTCTATTTTGGGTTCTGCGCATGCTCTTACGCGGTAGTACTGATTCCATCAGGGAATATCTACTGCTTGGTTTCAAGCATTTCTCTGCTTTTCCTGGAACCAACCACTATCGAATCCATTTTGGGGCACATTTCCACATACTTTTCGATACGTTTACAAGAGAACTCATCTTTGAATTTACAGACAACTTTTTTATGTTCGTGACTAAACAGTGGATGATCTTTCACATACTCGCTAGTGTCAAAACCATGTCCGCGTACACATCATTGGGGGTAATATTCATCAGCAACAAATCGGTGTCCGTGTACAGCATCTTGATGTTGTCACCGTTCTTCTATTTAATCTTGTCATAGTACAACGCGTACTTGAGCAGTTTGGATAGGTACTGAACTGATCCGCAAACTTAGAAACAATTTGCAAGCTTGAGCTCAGCATTTTACTGTGTAAGGCTATGAGTCAACCATCAGCGATCTTTCAAGACTCGAATACTGGAACAACATTAAGCTTTAAACAGTGTATTGCTCATTGTCAATGACAAGATCGGCGTGAATAGGTTTCTGAACACAACATTCATGTTCTTAACAACATCTTTCTTAAAGTCTGTAAAATCAAATAAATCTTCAGACTCATACAAAATATGGTTTAAGTCGTTATTGGTCAAGATCAAACCAAATTACCCATCGCTAAGGACAGTTCCAAACCTGATACTTTAGTTAGTAACATCAAATCCAATAGCTCTAAACGTTTTGGATTATTTGTATATCTCATCTATTGCTCTTGCTTCATTGGGATATGATTATATTAATACTGAAAGTATCTATCTAAATGTGTTAATCGTTATCACTGGTGGCGTACTTGGTGTCTTGGTCTCAAAGCTGGTCCACTGGTAACTCGGCTAACGTCAAATGTTTGAAGTTTTCTTGTACAATATCAAATAATAACTTTTCATGCTTTTAATTATATCCGGCGCCAAGATTGTTTAGTTGTGATTGCATAATAATTCATAGGTCCATTAATTTATCAAGATTCTAGTACGTGTTCGAAACATCATACAATATCTTTTGAGCCTCTTTGACAAATCTGTATGACGCATTTAAGCGAAATAGTGATTAAATCTTTTAGAAACACGCCATTGGTTTGGTAGTAGGTGTCAGCATAGATACTCTCATAACCCCTTTCAAAATAGTGTTACGACCATGTAGTTTAATTACTTGTGTGTTAAAATTTGAATTCTTTTTTATTTTATTTTTGTATATTTTATTATGATGATGATTATGTTCACGGGATCTGATATTTTTGAAGGAAACATCGTGTTTATTTAGAACGTAAATGTGACTCTCGGCTTGCGTAAGCACTATTTTAGATTGCCGACTGGATAAACAACCGGCGTAAACGACTGGTTGTGGCCAAGGTCATTTCCTAAGCATAGGTGATTACATTGTGTACTGCGATTGTTAGATGATCAAATAACCACGCGTTCTTCGTGCGTGTGCATGAAGTGACCTTTTGGTTCGGTTTAAAGACACTTAGGTCCCTGTGAAATAGTCAGAGTCGTTCTTATACATTGAGAAGAAGGTATTATTTTCCTTGTGCTGGAAAGAGTTTATTTTACTTTACATCTGTAGAGCTTGAGATGTGTCTTGTTATGGATGACAGCTATAGGAGTTCATCTACTTTTTAAATAATAATTTATTTTTCCCTGGAGAACTACACAAGTGGTTTAGGACAAAGACATTCAGTGAAATTCATTCTAAATTGGAATAGTACAGTATAAATTGTGGTTCAACGTGAAATTCTAGACATTTGTGTAAAGACTTCATCTGACGTCATCGTCCTCCATCTAGGAACGTCATCAAGATTCGAACCTGGATTCAGTTAAAATTATTTAGTGATAGGACTTGTATTTTTTCAGTATTAGGATAAATGTTTGGATTTTCTTCACAAACCGTAAGTCCTATTTCATATTTTCACCTTTTCACAGTGTTTTCTAGGGAAATAAATTATTTTTTTTAAAACTTACAAAGCATGTTGTCTTCACTCTTTTCTTTTGTTACTTTTGAACAAGCCGATACGTAACAATAGTATACCCATCAATTTGTAGATTTTTCGCTTTCATCATATATACCGCAGTATTAATTCAAGGTGGCAAAGAAATATCTCATGTCGAGCTTGTAAATTGAAATCTTTGAGATTATAGGCACGCTATCAATTGCAAGCTGCCTCACATGATGTTCTCACAGTCAAATTAGTGTGTGTAGTCCATATCAACTACATCGATTTGAATGCAAGCCCAGATGAGTCCCTAGCGTCCCAAACGATATGGTAGAATGCCCAGATGTTTTTTCAAGCGAAATTACATCTCAAAGATTGTATGCATGTCTGTTATTTAAAATTGACATTGCCATGTTGACTCTCATATTTCATGTACAACCTAATCAAGCATCGATGTTTCCTCTACTATTAGGAGAAATATTATTTTCAGCGAGTTGGACTCGAACCGGTAATATTCTGATCAGCAGTATAGCGTCGTAGCTTTCTCGACCACTGCACACACTTAGCAAGTAAATACAAATCCTCATACTTGAAGTCAAGAGGCTGATGGGAACAAAGCTGATCGAACTCTCCAATAATAAGCAAATATAAGAGCTATGCCATTTTTGAATTAATATTTCTTGAGTTACTGTATACATATTGAGATCCAGCACGCCAAATTTATACATTTCTTGATTAAATCAGTATTTCCTTTTTGAGAATCGGGACGCAAAGAACAAAATTTAATGCATCCTTTTACTAGAGCCAAGTCTCACTTTACCAAGAAAACAATACAGAGACCTAGTTGTTCTATGCAAATAGTGATAGGTTGACATCACTTCACACATATTGATAGACCTCATGTTCAAAGATTATATCTCGTCATATATATGCACACACATATACATACAATGGTGCCATGCAAATCATGTATGTGCTCGCGCAGAGTATGTACTTGTCAAGCTGTTCATTTGGGCGTGACATCAGGCAAAGTCATGGGGAATAGAAGGCTGTGACCTAAAGCTCTATTATCGAAAAGTACAAGGCACAATTGTTTGCCTTAGAATTTAAATACGGTATATACTATATATATACGGCCATTAAAGACTAACTTTTCCAAAGGTTTGTAATGACTGACCGTATAAAATGCCTTACTAGCGTCTAAAAACATCAAAATGCATGGCTACTATGTTCCTTCCAACTTGTTTATGTATGTAATTGTATTTTCAAACTAAATCCATATATGAAACAAAGCTATAAAGTGGAGAGTTTCTGGATAACAACGATCTAATTTATTTGATCTCTAGTCCATCATGAAACTCATTCCTGTTGTCCTTTGTGTATCACGCTGACTCTGCTCCCTACGTTTAATTGCATATAATATCTCAGTAACCAGGGATTTTAATTTTATTTTAGGCCACAACCTCCACATGGCTATTAGGCTGTTCCATGTTGGGTGTCCAATAAACATATGAATAGATCAACATAGCTATATTTGAATAATAATGGTGTGGTCCTTCCCTATAGGGACTGTAGATGAAATGATTATTAGGGCTAATACAAAAAATTGGTATCAACTTACCCTACACGGAAATGCTGATTTTTGTTCAAAATCCTGGACCTTTCATACATACATACATACATACATACATACATGGAAAAAACCTACACCATGATACTGATATCAGATGTTCTAAAAGTGCTTCCGTTCACTGCTTAGGGCACGTTCTGCATACATGGGCGGGGGGGGTGTCTCTTGAATTTATGAAATGATTTGAATAATATCAAGCTTTTGCGAACCTTAGCCAGCAATAGATGGACATTATTGAACGAGTTTCATAAATTTAATATTAAATTGCTGACCGTTTGAGATTCTTTTATCAGATAGCTTTTGTTTCAGTGGAAAGGTTTTTATTTCAGGGGATATTATTTAGAGAGAAAGAAGAACGAGCAATTACGTTCATTCTGACAGAGATGATGTACCTTTCATTTGTTGTGCGTACAATAGTTCCAAACGAACTTGAACGAGTATAACTCTTAAAAGTAGGTCACATATTGTTATCAATTATAAATCAAAGAACAAATGTCCTTCCGAATAAACAGAACATTTTACACAGACAAAATCATTTCTAAAAACCAACAAACCACTCAAATTCTTCCTTTATCTCGACATGCATAACTTAGTCCTCCAAAATGATATACTATTTCTTTCAAGAAACTGTAACTCGTATACTGTTCCTAGGAGAGTCATAGTCGATTTAAGGACTCAGGGTACTAATGCAACTCCAATAGTAAACATATAGAACTACCATGATATTCAAAATTCAGTAACTTAAAAATAACTTAAAATTTCTGAGTGCTAAGATCTATCCCAGAGCACAACTATTCTTGGTGCAAACTTTTGTATGGACAACACCATATGAGCAGCGGAATTTTTTTTATTTACATGTTACTGAGTGGTCATAAGTCACATCTGTACAAGAGAGCTGCATCAATATAATTTTGTCAATATTTTTTAAATACAGATAGGATAAGCTCTCAAATCATATTTTTACTAAAATTTTACTTTTCATTATTTACCAATTACGGACCAACAAGCGGGTATATACTCTGTTTTATGTTCACCCATCTAAGACTGTTTCACAGTTTTGTCTCTTATAATTGGTACCGTTTGTCCTTAAACAATATCAACGTATTTGATAGTCTAGGGTGCCGCATACGTCTATTAAAAAAAAATTAATGTCTTTACTGCTCTTCTGAAACTTAGAGTTACTTACAACAACATAAATGTGTGCGCGTGCATATGTGTGTGTGTGTGTGTGTGTGTGTGTGTGTGTGTGTGTGTGTGAACTTTTAGCTGTTAGGACCATTTTTATAAGTCTTAGATATGACTCGGTAAGGCTTCAAACCCGCTACCTCCCGCATACGAGGCGGACGTTCAAACCACTACCCAACCTAAACGGTCAACATAAATGTATGTATGTATGTATGTATGTATGTATGTATGTATGTTTGTATGTATGTATGTAGGTAGGTAGGTAGGTAGGTAGGTAGGTAGGTATAGAATTAATATTCGAATACGTTTATTCTCATTAAAAAAAAAAAAAACCTGAAACGCCTATACTGTTCTTGTGAAAGTGTTGCTTACAACAACATTAATTTTTTGCGATGGTTGTTGGAGTGACAGATATACACTATAAAAGATATTATGACACTCATGTAACATTCTAGTGAGATAATCGGGATAATAAAAAGATATTATGACACTCATGTGACATTCTAATGAGATAATCTCCCGATTCATAATACTAAGGCAAAATGAAACGTTGGAGTTTTATAGCCAGCCTCAGACTGAATATTCCCTCAAAAATTCCAGAAGAAAGGTTGGTCTTAACCATATCAATGTATAGCAGCCTCCATGTAGACTAGCCAATCACTAATTTGCAAAAGGGCCATTGCTGCAAAATATAGAAATATTATTGATTTTTTTTTTCTTTAGAAAAATGGTTCCTATATACGAAGTTTGAAGTTCTTCGTGTCAACCGACATTATTGGTTTTAGCGCGATTTCGTATATGGGAGTTTCTTGCTTTTCTTCCTGTTTATATTTTGTTTTGTTTTTCTCTTTTGTTTATTATATCCCCTTGTTGTGTTTCTTTTGTTGTTTGTTTTCTTCTCTTTTCTGGCAATCTACATCGAAGTAGACTAGATAAACAAATGAACTCATCCACATGTTTATCTTTTATCAAAACTGTGTTGGGCCTTTATAATTACTGCTTTATTCGAACTAGTTATCCGGTCTCAGATAAAACCTTAGTATCAGTGCATCCTACAAGAAAACCGGTGTCTTTTGTTCAGACGCTGACTAATCAGAGGCATCTTTGGGTAAATAGCGTGCTTCTCATCAGATATGTTTGAAGGGGTGTAAGTTTGAATTGCATATCTTTGAACAAAACGTAAGTTTGTTCTCTTTGTATCTCTAGTTTATGTTCTTCGGCACAGTGTTTTATTCAACAATTTGAAATGAATCACCACAAATTACTGTGTTATGGTCGAGCAAAGATTTCAAAATCTATAAACTTATTTTTCCATACTTCTGATGCATATCTAAGTGTGTGTGTGTGTGTGTGTGTGTGTGTGTGTGTGTGATTGGATTTTTAACGTAGCTTTAACAATTGTTCAGTCATATCGCTACGATGTCTGCAGTAAGGCAGTTTTTATAGTGATGTCTATCACTGGAGCACCATGCCGCAAACAAGTAGCATCATGTCCTAACCAGTCACATTAACCTGACACCAGGTCGACCAGTCCTAACACTAACCTCTTAATGCTAAGCACCTAGAACCTAGTACCATTTTTTAAAGTCTTTGGTATGACTTTACAGGGGTTCGAACCCGCGACCTCTCGCATCAGAGGCGTGCGCTCCAGCTACTAGACCACCGGAGCGGTCCATATCTGTACCTTTATATGTAGGACATCGAGAGGTGGGATAAACGTATTTTTTTATGAATGTCATCTTATTTAGCAAACGGTATAAAATAATAAGAGAGTGAATAAATGCATTTATCATCAATATATACGTTAATGGTCTAAGACTTACGTATACTAAACTTTGTTGCTTAATTTGCATACGGGTCTTATCTGTTTATATTTCATATGTGATACTATATGACAGAGAGTATGATAGAGAAACTAACACAATATCTCGCAAAATAATATTTATTCTCAAAAGTAAGATTGCTGCCCTCATCCCTCCCCTTCCAGTAGAAAGTGATTGAGTAAGTGCTCAGTGCTCAGTACAAATTCTAATTAGTGTTAGCTCAGTTAATAGAGTGTCATTTGCCTGATCCAAGGGTATCGGTCTCAATAACCGCCGGGCCTACTCGGGTTTGTTGTTGCGGTATGACCTTGCAAAAGGTACTTAACTCCCGTTTCCTCAGCATGAAACATTCACTTATATTCTGAACGTTCAGCTCAATCCAATAAACTAATCAAATTGTTTCTAAGTCTCTATAAAGAAATATATGTGTATAACTCATTTCTCTAATAAACAACTATGATATCCTATTTCATACAAACAAATTTAACACTTGTCTTGTCCACATAAAGGTTATAGCCGTTTGAAGCGCCATATAGTTATGCTAGATTTTGTACTGACAGACATCCATCTGGTATGTATATTTAATTTAATTGTTTGTTAGTTTAAAAGTTTTTTAATTCCATTACATGCTATTGTAATATAACTTTGTTTACTGGGTTTGATATTGTCCAGAACTGAGTTTAGTTATGTTTCGCCTGAGTGATATTATTTTTATTTCATTGATAAACAGCTAATAATAGAAATACTGTATCTTATTGTTGAAGCACTTTTCGCAGATGACTGTGCTCTCATGGCACACACGGAAGCATATCCATATCTCCAGATCATCGTTACTCGCTTCGCGGAAGCCTCGAGACTTTTCGAACTCACTATCAGCCTGAACAAGACAGAGGCACTTCACCAACCTGTCTCAGACACCATAGCTCGAACCCCGATTGTGTCTATCCAAGACACCCAGATGAAAGCTGTCGATCACTTCAAGTACCTTGGAAGCATCATATCTTCCGATGGATCGCTAGGTAAAGAGATAACGGCACGCATCAGCAGTCAATCACTAGGAGGTCTCCGATCTCGTGTGTTGAGTCACAGGAATGTCAAACTGTCTACCAAGATAAAGATGTATGAAGCAGTGGCGATAACAAGCCTCCTATATGGATGTGAGAAATGGACAACATACAAGAAGCACATCCACACGAGAGCCCTGCGCTGGATTATGGGCGTCAGATGGCAAGACAGAGTGACTAACCTAGAAGTGCTGAATAGAGCAGGCTTAACCAGTATCGAAGCGATGGTCATGACAGCCCAACTCCGGTTGACGGGTCATGGCATCCATACGGAGGAGTCTCGAATGCCACGAAAGATTCTGTATGGAGATCTATCTAGTGGGCACAAAAAAATTGGTCGCCCGAAGAAAAGATTCAAAGCCTCCATCCTGTTCGATATCTGCAACAGACCTCGAGTCATGCGCCAAGGATAGATCTGGCTGGCGTGCAGATGTTCGTAATGGGTGCAAAACCTTCGAATATGCCTTTAGAACGAAAATCGCCGACGCCTGGGAACGCAGGAAGGCCTCAACGTCAAGAACCAACCCATGCCGCCAGTGCACACACTGCTCCAGGACATACAAATCTCGTATCGAACTCATCAGCCACGTGAGGACCCATCAGCGAAGAGCAGCGCAGGATTGACTTCAACGAGCCTCGATGGTCAGCCAATGATCTAGTTGCTGACCTCGTTACAGACTCAGTGACAGTTTTGGTAAACAACTTTTTCTTCTTATTTTTTTTTAATCTTTCTCAGAGTAAGAATTTTTAAGTTAAGTCAAGGTCATACCTGGATTACATGGCAAATGGCATGTATCAATTCTTACAAACTATTATTTTTTCCCAGAACAATGAACTTTGACCCTCATCCGGGAATCTGTTTTGCGTCTTAAATTAGTGTATAACTATTGTCTTGTACCTCTAGGTTTGTTCAGTCGGGTTCCAAATAATTGACACGTTAAGTTGTTATTATGTTGTGAACAGTTTGGGCTGAATTTTATTTTCTTCATATTATTGAATTCAAGTAATTCTTTTCCCTGGGAATACATAAGTGCTCCTACAAAATTCTTGACTAAGGAAATTTATTGGATGTTATACTGAATTAAAAAAACTGGAATAATATTTTTCTGATTTAACAAAGGACTGTTCACACAAAAGCACTTCGCTGACTACAACAGACGTCATCGCCTTCTAGTTTGGATTTCATCGGGATATGAACTCAGTTTCATTCAGGACTTTTTATTCACTAGGACTTCTATTTTTAATTCTTGGATTATTTTTGGATTTAATTCGAAAATCCGGAAGTTCCTTTTTGTTTACTTCTTCACTTTGAATTCTTGGGAAATAAATTATTTGTTAAATTTTACAAAGCTTGTTGTCTACACTCTTTTCTGTTACTTATTTTAAGAGTATAGACAGGTAAAAGAAAACTGTACCCAGGAACAGTTAGACTTTTTGAAGCAACAAATAAAAAACATTTTGGTCCAATATTTGGTGGAAAAGAATGTTTTGGATAAAAGTGTTTTGGTTTCGATCAGTAAGTCTGTATCAGACTTTGACATAAAAATAAAGGAATTAAAATTAAAATGCCAGATGGAATTAGAATTAAGAAAGATCGAACTTCAGAAAAAAGAGAAACAAATGCTTCTGGAGAAAGTGGAGAGAGAGAGAGAGAGAGAGAGAGAGAGAGAGAGAGAGAGAGAGAGAGAGAGAGAGAGAATTTGAAACAGCAAAGGGAGCATTGGGCTCTGTTATTACAATGTGTATTTACTGGTAAAGCTAGTGATATTTACAATTTACTGTCACTACAGCAAAGTGCTGACTATGATTTGGTTAAGGAATGCATCTTAAAGGGTTATGAGTTAGTCCATGAGGCTTATCGGCAAAAATTTAGGAACTATAAAAAGGAAGCTGGACAAACTAATGTCGAATTTGCAAGAGAAAAAGAGCAGTTATTTGATAGATGGTGCTTAGCCAAGAAAGTTGATCAAGATTATGAAAATCTCAGACAACTTGTATTACTTGAAGAGTTCAAGAACTGTGTCCATAGTGACATTAAGACTTATCTTGATGAGCATAAGGTCGAAACCTTGGATAATGCTGCTCGTACTGATGACGAGTATTCCTTAGTTCATAAAGATTCTTTCGTAGGCAAGTCTTCCACTCAACAGTCTTCTGTTAAAAACGTATTTCAGCCTAATACGAGCCCTTCTAAACTTCAATCTGGCACAACTTTTAGAAATCAAGCTTCTGATAAGCTTGATCAGAAATCCTTATCTTTTCCTACGTGTACCTATTGCAAGAAGAAAGAACACGTTATATCTGATTGCTACAAATTGAAAACTAAGCATCAGAATCAAGACAAACCTATTCCAAATGCTCTTATTTCTAAGAGGTCAAGTTCACGATCATGTATTGAAAACAATACATTTGTTTAGTCTTATAAACCCCAGTCTGATTTTAATATGGAGAATTGTGAACCATTCATGTCGAAGGATTCTATATCACTCTTGGGTGATTTGGCCAATCCCATTCCATTTAAAACTATAAGGGGCACGGGAGTTTCTCAGAGTCTTTTATTGTCAGGTACTTTGCCTTTTTCTGAGAAGTCATCTTCTAATGTGAGTGTTCTTATTCAGGGAGTAGAATGTGGCTTTGTTAATGTTCCTCTCCACTGTGTAAATTTGTCATCAGACTTAGTCTCAGGACCCGTGACAGACGGAATAGTGTCTTCTTTACCCGTTGAGGGCATTCTTTTATTACTAGGCAATGACCTAGCTGGGGATAAGGTTGTTGTTACGTATATATAATTAAATTACTGGTGTGTTAGTTTTAAATTCTCTTTTATTTTATTTTTATTTCATTACATGTTATTATAATAACTTTATTGACTGGTTTTGAAATTTTTCTAGAAAAATTCAGTTCAGTTCTTTTAGCCTGATTAGAATGCAAAATGACTGCTGCGTTGTATTTTTAGCTGGCCTTGCTTCAAAATTTGGAAAACACTGAGTGAAAATGATTGGTCGTAATCAACATCATACTCGCCTACATGTTAGTCTGAATAAACAACGTTTTATTTTAAATTTATTTCCAGTGTGGGAATCGGATTCTTATCTAAGGCTAGACTGGTCTACGTGTTAATTGACTTGTAGTAAGTGATCACGTGACCCATCATGCGGGTCTGAAATTGCGTTTTTAGTTGGGTTATAACTTAGTTCATAGTGATTTTATAGTGAGTTGTAAATAATACCTTGAGGCTGAAAGATGTTCCTGTTGTTGCCATTTGAATTGAGTTCTTTTTATTTAAAGTGATTTATTCACCCTGGAAAATACTCTTCTTCATCGAAATTCTTGGACAAAGACATTAATTAAATTATTCGGAATTCAAAAGCCGGAATTATATTTTTGGTGACTCAACAAGAAACTGTTGACCCATCAGCACAAAACTGGTTATAGAGGACGTAATCGCCTTCCATCTTGGAACTTCATCGAGATTCGAACTTGGATTCAATTAGAACTCTTTAGTGATAGGACTTATATTTTAAAATTCTATGATACTTTTTTGGATTATATTCACAAACAGTAAGTTCTTTTTCATATTTTTACCTTGTTTTCTAGGGAAATAAATTATTTTGTCAAATTTAGAAAGCTTGTTGACTTCACTCTTTCTTTCATTTCTTTTCTACGAGCCTACACGTAACAAAAGGAAACTGGGGTTCTCGTCCTAGGGATATATGAATTTTGTCTAAAATATTTCAGAAAATTGTTTTCAAAATTTAAATTCCGCTAGTTTTCAGAAATTTTTAAATCCCAAGTACTATTTCACATTTTGTTTGAAATTTTTAGTGATATCAACAGGCTTTTTCACAATATCATCAAAAGAAAGTTAATATTCAGTAGAGGAGTGTTTGGAATGTTAGAAAATGGAAGCCAAGCTAAACAAGTTGGAATTAGAGATAAGACAGGTTCAGTTTCAAATGGAAAAGACACAAATGGAAAGAGAAAGGGAAGTAAGACAGACGACTATTTGAGAGAGAAAAAGCAGATAGGATAACGCAAATACAAATGCAAAGAGAAAAGGAAGAAAGAGAATTTCGTATTCGGTTAAAAGAATTAGAGCTGGCAAAAGGAAAATACTCTCATACTTTTGATGTTTTCAAAAATATCAGGTTAGTGCCCCCTTTTAGAGAAAACGAAGTAGACAAATATTTTCCTCCTTTAGAAAAGTTGCTGATAATTTGAAATGGCCAAGAGGGAATTGGACTCAATTACTACAATGTGTACTAATTGGTAAAGCTAGTGATATTTACCATTCAATGTCAGTTCATCAAAGTGCTGACTATGATGTAGTAAAGGAAGGCATTTTAAAGTGTTATGAGTTAGTCTCTGAGGCTTATCGGCAAAAATTTAGGAACTATAAAAATGATGCTGGACAAACTCATGTCGAATTCGCAAGAGAAAAAGAGCAGTTATTTGATAGATCGAAAACTTGGAAAATGTTGCTCGTGCTCCTCATAAGTATTTCTTAACTCATAAAGTTCCTGTTGTAAGCAGATCTTTCACTCAGCAGTCTACTGGTAAAGAGGTATTTCAGCCTAATACGACTAATTCTAATACTCAGTCTGGCATAACTTTTAAAAATCAAGCTTCTGATAAGCTTGATTCAAAATACTTGTCTCTTCATACGTGTACCTATTGCAAGAAGAAAGGACATGTTATGTCTGATTCCTTCAAATTGAAATGTAAGCATCAGAATCAAGATAGACCTATCCCAAATGCTCTTATTTCTAAGAGGTCAGGCTCATGGTCATGTTTTGAAAGCAGTACATTTGTTGGGTCTAATAAACTCCAGTCTGATTTTATTCTGGAGAATTATGAACCTTTCATATGAAGGGTTTTATATCACTCTTGGGTGATTCTTCCAATCCTATCCCTCTTAAGATTTTAAGAGATACAGGAGCTTGACAGAGTTTTTTTTATTATCAGGCACTTTGTCTTTTTCTGAGAAGTCTTCTTTTAATGAGGGTGTTCTCATTCAGGGAGTAGTGTGCGGCTTTGTTATTGTTCCTCTCCATTATGTAAATTTGTCATCGGACTTAGTGTCAGGACATATGACAGTCGGAGTAGTGTCTACTTTACCCGTTCAGGGCATTCATTTGTTGCTAGGCAACGACCTAGCTGGAGACAATCTTGTGGTTAATCCACTTGTAACTGACAAGCCTTCGTTGGATCAGAAAGTTGATCCTATTGAAAAATAATTACCTGATTTATACCCAGCTTGTGCAGTTACCAGAGCTATGGCAAACAAAGCTCTTGAGAATGATGTTGATAAGGAAAATATTCCTTTAGCTGACACAAGTTTTGGTCAGGATTTTGATGAGGCCACTTTCACTACTTGTTTGGAGCAATCAAAAGGTATTGATCAGAGTGATCCTCCTTTAAATACTCATTCTCTTTTATCTAATCAGGGTGACAAACGACAATCACTTGTCGTCAAACAGGAAAAAGATCCTGAGATCTCCTGTTTGTTTCAGAGGGCCATTAGTGAAACTGAAGCCAATGAAGTACCTGTCTGTTATTTCATTAAAAATGGAATTCTTATGGGAAAATGGAGACCACCTGAGGTACCTGCTGGTGACGAGTGGTCAGTGAACTATCAGATTGTAGTCCCAAAATCTTAAAAACAGGAAATTCTTAGTCTGACCCATGAAACTCGTCTAGCTGGTCACTTAGGGATTAATAAGACTTATCACAATATCTTCTCTCACTGTTATTGGCCAAAAATGAAAAGTGATGTTTGTAAATACTGTAGATCTTGTCATACTTGTCAAATGGTAGGAAAACCCAATCAGAAGATACCTAAGGCTAATCTGCGACCAATTCCTGCCTTTGACGAAGCATTTAGCAGAATTATGGTAGATTGTGTTAGTCCCTTAACTAAAGACCAAGTCAGGCAACCAATATTTGTTGACCATTATGTGTGCGTCAACAAGATTCTCAGAGGCAATTCCTTTGAGGAATATTAAAACCAAAACTCTAGTAAAAGCTTTGATGAAGGTTTTTACTGAATTTGGCCTTATCAGATCTGTCCAATCGGATCAAGGGTCAAATTTAATGTCTGGAACTTTCCAGCTAGTCATTCTTGAATTTGGCACTCAGCAATTCAAGTCAAAAGTGAAATTATGGTTTCATAGAACTTTACTTGAGAGAACTTTCGAGTCTTGTAATAGAGTTCAGTCTGTCTTGCTCATTCTTCAAAATTTTCTTCAAATTAGATTTTACGGCCCTTGCAAAGTAAAGAAGAAAATGAATGAGTTAAATTATAATAATAGTGCTCTGATCTAAATAGATTAATAGAGTACCAGTATATTGAAAGAGATAGTTAAGAAAATCATGCAATTAATTTAGTTGTACCTGTCCCACTCACTGAGGATTTAAGTGAAGGAATTCAATCGGACACTATTGATTTTGAAGCGACAAATGTTCGGAATTCGGAAATAATGAAAAATCTTGACAAGAAACTTTTACATTTGCAACAACAGGAAAGGAATGAACTTAAACAGCTATTATTTTAATATGAGCACTTATTTCCAGATGTTCCTACGAGGACAAACACAATTTTCCATGACATTGAAATTGTGAATTCTAAACCTATGAAACAACACCCATACAGGATGAACCCTCTCAAATAGGAATACTTGAAAAAGGAAATTCAGTATTTACTGGAGAATGATTTCATAGAGCCCAGTAAAAGTGATTGGAGTTCACCATGTATACTTGTTAGGAAACCAGATAAAACTTTCCGTATGTACACCGATTACGGGAAAGTGAACAGTGTGACAAAAACAGATTCATTTCCATTACCAAGAATCGATGACTGTATTGATAAAATTAGAAATGCCAAGTATGTCACCAAATTTGACTTTCTGAAATTATTTTGGCAAATTCCACTAACGGAAATAGCAAAAGAAATTTCGGCATTCGTGAATCCAGATGGACTTTGTCAATAAAAAGTGATGCCGTTCGGGATGAAGGGTTCGCCAAGTACCTTTCAACATTTGATAAATATGATTACCCCTGGTATAGATAATTGTGATGCTAACATTGATGATGCCATCATCTACAACGACACCTGGACAGAACATCTAGCAACAATTCGGAAATTCTTTAACAGGCTCACCGATGCAAGTTTGACATCTAATTTATCTAAAAGTGAGTTTTCCCGAGCTTGTGTAACTTTTCTGGGACATGTTGTGGGACATCGTCAAGTTAAACCTGTAGATGCTAATGTCAAGGCCATCTCTGATTTCCCTGTGCCTGTCAGTAAAAAGCAGCTGATGCGATTTTAGGTATGGTTGGATACTATCGGAAAATTTGTTCCATTTTTTCTAATATTGTTGAACCCCTGACAAACTTGCTGAGCAAGAAAAACAAGTTTCTTTGGACTGAAAAATGTCAGGAGGCTTCTTCAAATTATTGAATTCAGGTAATTCTTTTCCCTGGGAATACATAAGTGGTCCTACAAAATTCTTGGATAAAGACATTTATTCAAAGTTATACTGAATTCAAAAATTGGAATAATATTTTCTGTGATTCAACCAAGGACTCTTGACACAGCTGCACTTCGCTGACTTCAACAGACGTCATCGCCTTCCAGTTTGGATTTCATCGGGATTCGAACTCAGTTTGATTCAGGACTTTTTATTTACGAGGACTTCTATTTTTAATTCTTGGATTATTTTTGGATTTAATTCGTAAAACCGTAAGTTCTTTCTTTCTTACTTTTTCACTTTGTATTCTAGGGAAATAAATTATTTGTTAAATTTTACAACGAGTGTTGTCTTCACTCTTTTCTGTTACTTATATTAAGAGCACAGATTCGTAATACATGATAAAAGCAATTGTGACACAAATGTAACACTCAAACGAAATACTCTCTAGGGTCATGAAGATAAAGTCAATGTTTACATCAGAAATAGAGTTTTACAGTCGATCTCGGAGGGTAAAAATTCTCTACAATACCATAGAAAACGTTTAATTTGACTGTAGGAATCAATTTTATTTTTTAACCCCTTATCTCATGAACTCTGTGGCGTGAATATTTCACAGTGATGCTAGAATAGTGTTGCTCTGGCGTGAATATCAACAGGCATGCTAGAGTAATGTTGTGGTGTGAATATCAACAGGAATGCTAGAATAGTGTTGCAGTGGTGTGAATATCAACAGGCATGATAGAATAGTATTGCAGTGGCATGCATATCAACAGGCATAATAGAACAATGTTCCAGTGGGATGAATATTTCTCAGGTGTGCTAGAATAGTGTTGCAGGGGCATGAATATCAACAGAATGTTTGGATAACTCTGCCACTGTGTCCTCCTTAAGGCACAGCACTGGGTTTGCAGTCCACGCAAGTGAAACATATTATGCAACAGAAACGGTCAGCAATTCCGACTCAATCCAGAACGTTTCAAAAGGCAGGAGCGACCCAAAGTGATAGTAGCACTGAATGGCGATGACGAGTTACAGTGACAACCGTCAGCTAGCTGTAACTCTCACAACTCTATTGTTCTCTGCTAAACACCGAAATCGACATGCAACTTGAAATGTACACGCACTAACCTGGATGCCTCACGCCAGTCATTAGGAAAATGACTATCTACAGCTTAAGTCCATTTGGAGTTAGCCCGATGAAATGAATCGATCATGGCAAGACAGGTTCCGATAGGATATCAGTTCCCTACAGTGGATCAAACACTTGAATGGTGTTCGATTTCTCGTGAACTAAAACACTATAAATGCAAATCTTTCCTGGGACGCAATAAGTGACCCGATCATCTCAAAAAGGAAATAGGCAAGATACGTCAAGGTGATCGTTATCCAAGTCTATACGCCTTAAATAGCCATGGAAGAAGACGAAAATTGTAGTTTCAACTATCAGTTGCAAGTGCTGCTCGAAAATACAACACATCATAATCATAAAGTACTGATGTGGGATTTTAATGCATAAAAGGCCAGGCCTAACTAGAACTGCCAACCAGGTTCATGGTACTGCAAAACTGCAAGATGATGCAGATGAAAATATTGAGGAAGCCTGGCAGAGGTGGAAGCTCATCAGTAATAACACAACAAAAACATCCTAAGAGTTAGGAGAGGAAAATAAAAAGAAGCCGGCCTGAGATGAGACTTGGAATGAAGGTTGATAGACGAAAGGAAGGATCTGAAGGTCCAAAAAGAAAAAGAACAACCAGAAGATGGGAAAACAACTAAGCGCAGAATGATAAAGGACACGATACAGAAGTCAAAATGAGGAGCGGAAGAGACAAGCCAATGTATAAGGAAGAAAAATCAGATGATGCTAACGTTGCCCCAATCGTGGGGATTATCAAACATTATACCACATAGTGAAAACAAAACTGGTTAGCAGCAACAGAAAACAGGGGAGAACAATTAAGATGCCAGTGGAAAAACATTGTCAGTACAGGAAGAAAAACTGGAACAATGAAACCAATAATGTCCCATTACATTCCTTCACTTAAATTCTCACCATGTGGGACAGGTACAACTAAATTACTTGTATGATTAACCTGGCTATCTCTCTCAACATATTGGTACTCCTATAATTTATTTACATCCCAGGAGTACTATTATGATAACTTAACCCAATCATTTTCTTCTTAACTTTGTAAGGGCCGTAATACCTAATCTGAAGAAAATTTTGAAGAATGAGAAAGAGAGACAGAACTCTATTACAAGACTCAAAAGTTCTCTCCATTGTAGTTCTGTCAAATAATAATTTCACTTTTGACTTGAATTGCTGGATGCCAAATTCAAACATAACTAGCTGGAAAACTCCAGACATAAAATTTGATTCTTGACCAGAATGGACAGATTTGGAAAGGTCAAATTCAGAGAAAAACTTTATCAAAGCTTTTACTATTGTTTTAGTTTTAATATTCCTGAAAGGAAATGCCTCTGAGAATCTTGTTAACGCACACATAATGGTCAACAAGTATTGGTCACCCGACTTGGTAAGGGACCAACACAGTCTACCATAATTCTGCTAAATGGTTCGTCAAATGCAGCAATAGGTTGCAGATGAGCCTTAGGTATCTCCTGATTGGGTTTTCCTACCATTTGACAAGTATGACTAGATCTGCAGTATTTACAAACATCAGTTTTAATTTTTGGCCAAAAGAAGTGTTTCAAGATCTTGTGATAAGTCTTATTAATCCCTAAATGACCAGCAAAAGGAGTTTTATGGGCCAGACTAAGAATTTCCTCTCTTCACGATTTTGGAACTACAATTTGATAGTTCCCTGACAACTCGTCACCAGCAGATTCCTCGGGAGGTCTCCATTTTCACATAAGAATCCCATTTTTAATGAAATAACAGACAGGTTCTTCATTGGCTTCAGTTTCACTAATGACCCTCTGAAACAAACAGGAGATCTCAGGATCTTTTTCCTGTTTGACGACATGTGATTGTCGTTTGTCACCCTGATTAGAATAAAGAGACTGCGTATTTAAAAGAGGATCACTGTGATCAATACCCTTTCACTGATCCAAACAAGCAGTGAAAGTGGCCTCATCAAACGCCTGACTAATACATGTGTCAGCTAAAGGAATACTTTCCTGATCAACATCATTCTCAAGAGCTTTCTTTGCCATAGATCTAGTAAATACACAAGCTGGGTATAAATCAGGGAATTCTTTTTCAATAGGATCAACTTTCTGATCCAACGAAGGCTTGTCAGTTACAAGTGGATTAACCACAATCTTATCTCCAGCTAGATCATTGCTTAGCAATAAATAAATGCCCTGAACGGGTAAAGAATACAGTATTCCGACTGTCATGGGTCCTGAGACTAAGTCTGATGACAAATTTACACAATGGAGAGGAACATTAACAAAGCCACATTCTACTCCCTGAATAAGAACACTCTCATTAAAAGAAGACTTCTCAGAAAAAGGCAAAGTACCTGACAATAAAAGACTCTGAGAAGCTCCCATGCTCCTTAAAACTTTAATAGGGATGGGATTGGCCAAATCACCCAAGAGTGATATAGAACCCTTCGATATCAATGGTTCATAATTCTCCATAATAATAACCGACTGGGGTTTATTAGACACAACAAATGTATTGCTTTCAATACATGACCGTGACCTTGACCTCTTCGAAATAAGAGCATTTGGAATAGGTCTGTGTTGATTCTGATGCTTATTTGTCAATTTGCAGTAATCAGAAATAACGTGTTCATTCGTCTTGCAATAGAAACACGTAGGAAAAAGATAAGTATTTCTGATCAAGTTTATCAGAAGCTTGATTTCTAAAAGTTGTGCCAGATTGAAATTTAGAAGGGCTCGTATTAGGCTGAAATACGTTTTTAACAGAAGACTGTTGAGTGGAAGACTTGCCTACGAAAGAAACTTTATGAGTTAAGGAGCAATCGTCAGCAGCACCAACAGCATATTCCAAGTTTTCGACCTTATGCTCATCAAGAGAATTCTTAATGTCACTATGGACACAGTTCTTGAACTCTTCAAGTAAGGCAAGTTGTCTAAGACTTTCATAATTTTGATCAACTTTCTTGGCTAGCACTATCTATCAAATAACTGCTCTTTTTCTCTTGCAAATTCGACATAAGTTTGTCCAGCTTCCTTTTCATAGTTCCTGAATTTTTGCCGATAAGCCTCAGGGACTAATTCATAACCCTTTAAGATGCATTCCTTAACTAAATCATAGTCAACACTTTACTGTAGTGAAAGTAAATTGTAAATATCACTAACTTTACCAGTAAATACACATTAAAATAGTAGAGTCCAATGCTCCTTTGGCCGTTTCAAATTTTCAGCAATTTTTTTCAAAGTGAGGAAAATATTTGTCTTCTTCTCTTTCTCTAGAAGGGGGCACTAACCTAATATTCTCAGTAACATCAAACTTGAATTTGTATGTGAAGTGGGAATGTGCTTTTCACTTGCCAGCTCTAATTCTCTTAATCTAATTTGATATTCCTTTTCTTCCTTCTCTCTTTCGCTCTGCAATTCTATTTGCATTAGCATTTGTTTCTCTTCTTTCTGTAACTGCATTTGTTTCTCTCTCTCTCCTCTTTCTCCAGCAGCATTTGTTTTCTTCTTCCTGAAGTTCAAGGTTTCTTAACAACAATTCCTTTATTTTTATGTCAGAGTCTGATACAGACTTACTGATCGAAACCAAAGCACTTTTATCCAAAACATTCTTTCCCAACAAATATTGTACCAAAATATTTTTTATTTCTTGCTTCGTCAAGAAGTTTTTCCCTCAAAAAGATCATATTTTCTGGCAAATTGAAGCAATTCGTCTTGCTTCAAAAGGTCTATCTGTTCCTGTGTACAGTTTTTCTGTTACGAGTCTATGCTTTTAAAATAAGTAACAGAAAAGAGTGAACACAACAAGTTTTGTAAAATTTAACAAATAATTTATTTCCCAAGAAGACAAAGTGAAAAAGTAAGAAAAAAGAACTTACGGTTTTACGAATTAAAACCAAAACTAATCCAAGAATTAAAAATAAAATAGAAGTCCTAGTGAATAAAAAGTCCTAAATGAAACTGAGATCGAATCCCGATGAAATCCAAACTGGAAGGCGATGACGTTTGTTGTAGTCAGCGAAGTGCCGTTGTGTCAACAGTCCTTTGGTAAATCACAAAAAATATTATTCCAGGTTTTGAATTTAGGATAACTTCCAATAAATTTCTTTATTCAAGAATTTTGTAGGTGCACTTATGTATTCCCAGGGAAAAGAATTACTTGAATTCAATAATTTGAAGAAAATAAAAAGTCAACCCAAACTAGTCACAACATAATAACAACTTAACGTGTCAATTATTTGGAGCCCGACTGAACAAACCTAGAGGTACAAGATAACAGTTATACACTAATTTCAGACGCAAAACAGATTCCCGGATGAAGGTCAAAAGTTCACTGTTCTGGAAAAAATAGAAGTTTGTAACAATTGATACATACCATTTGTCACGTAATCCAGGTATAACCTTGACCTAACTTAAAGATTCTTACTCTGAGAAGGATAAAAACATAATTTAAAAAAGTTCTTTACCAAATCTGTCACTGATTCTGAAAAGAGGTCAGCAACTAGATACAGTGTTTCTATTATTAGCTGCTTATGAATGAAATAAAAAAAAAATATCAGTCTGGCGGAACAGAACTAAACTTAGTTCTGGACAATATCAAACCCAGTCAATGTCATGTAATGGAAATAAAAAACTTAAAACTAACAAACAAACAATTAAATTAAATATACATGACAGATGGATGTCTGTCAGTACAAACTCTAGCATAACTATATGGCGCTTCAAACGGCTGTAACCTTCATGTGGACAAGACAGGTGTTAAATTTATTTGTATGAAATAAAATATCAGAGTTGCTTATTAAAGGACTTAGTTATGCACATATATTTCTTTATAGAGATTTAGAAACAATTTGATTAGTTGTATTGGATTGAGCTGAACGTTAAGAATATAAGTGAATGTTTCATGCTGAGGAAACGCAAGTTAAATACCTTTTGCAAGGTCATACCGCAACAACAAACCCGAGTAGGCCCGGCGGTTATTGAGACCGATACCCTTGAATCAGGCAACTGACACTCTATTAATTGAGCTAACACTAAATGGAATTTGTACTGACCAGTCACTCAATCAGTCTCTCCTGGAAGGGAGGGACGAGGGCGGGAATCTTACTTTTGAGAATAAATATTATTTTGCGAGATATTGTGTTAGTTTCTCTATCATACTCTCTGCAGTATAGCATCACATATGAAATATAAACAGATAATACCCGTATGCAAATTAAGCCGTATGCAAATTAAG